>SNVD02005669.1:0-10343 GCA_013180625.2 Boswellia sacra
ACCACAAGATATGGAGTTGCAAATTAATCACAGAATTGTCATCCAATTACACCATTGAAATTATCAACCGTAGATAACAACAAGCTCTGTTATCCCAATCTTTCCTTACTTTGTTGTTAACAAAACAGGCTCTTTATTTAATCTCTATCCATTAAACAACCTAGAACAAGCTCTCTAAATTTAATTCAATGGATGCATTACGATAAAAAAGATAGGTTGATCTAAGCAATAAACACACAAGCTCGGATTATTTAACTTAGGTTATATTCTCCAATTGTAATCTCTGATCACAATTTTGCTACTCATGAATAGAAATTCAAGACAATTACGGATCAAGATTTCTAGTCTAGCAATAGACAATAACCAGATTATATTCAGGTGGCCATTCGAAATACAATCCAGCAAGCAATCATAAGCATTAGATATAGGAAAATACAAGCAACTTCAATTAGAGAATTGGATAACAACTTCTTGCACAATCAACTTACAAAAAACCATATCAGGGGCTTTGAAATCACCCTCAACCAATTCAGATTCAGTTAAACATGTTTAAGAATGTGGTAAATACAATACAACATGGAGACATTCCAGAAAATGAAAGGGAAGGGACAAACTTAGCAAATTTGAGGTAATTCTCTTTGGATTGTAGTTCTTCCTCTTTCCAAGCTTCCTTTCTCCTTCAAGAACTCCAAGAGATGAAAGAATTCCAGAGCTGCAGCCTCCACCACGTTCTCCCCTCTTCAAGTTATGGAAATAAAACCCTAAAATGTGTTTAAATACTCTGCTACAGTAACGTACTACAGTGTCCCGTATTATACATGCTACAGTGATGTGTGGAATTACATTTCTACACTTCTCACACTGTTTTGATTACAACTTTCGGTACACTGAATGGATTTATAAACCGTAAATTTCTCCAAAAAGTAGACTTCGAGAGCTTTTCAACGGTATATGATATGTCATCGGGTTCATTGATGCGTTCGAAACTAGCAAGTATACTAGTCGCACAAGTAATAAAGTGATAAGTAAGATATCGTTCCCACGAGGATTGATTCTAATTGAATTTGTTATTTCCAGCAACAATAAACTAAACAGGGGGTTTTTGTTGAATGATTAACTAAATGAAATAAGAATGCAAATTAAGAATAACAAAACAGAAGTTAATTTGAATGAAAGATCAATGAGAGAAATCTGGTTAAGGGATCCTTCTCTACCACAAGATATGGATTTGCGAATTAATTGTAGAATTGTTATCCAGTTACACCATTGAAATTATCAACCGTAGATAACAACAAGCTCTGTTATCCCAATCTTTCCTTACTTTGTTGTTAAATAAAATAGGCTCTTTACTTAATCTCTATCCATTAAACAACCTAGAACAGCTCTCTAAATTTAATTCAATGGATGCATTATGAAAAGAAAGACAGGTTGATCTAAGCAATAAACACACAAGCTCGGATTATTTAACTTAGGTTATATTCTCCAATTGCAATCTCTGATCACAATTTTGCTACTAATGATTAGAAATTCAAGGCAATTACGGATCAAGATTTCTAGTCTAGCAATAAATCACAACCAGATTATATTCAGTTGGCCACTCAAATACAATCAGCAAGCAATCATAAGCATTAAATATGGGAGAATACAAGCAACTTCAATTAGAGAATTGGATAACAATTCCTTACACAATCAACTTACGAAAACCATATCAGGGGCTTTGAAATCACCCTCAACCAATTCAGATTCAGTTACACATGTTTAAGAACGTGGTAAATACACTTCAACATGGAGACATTCCAGAAAATGAAAGGGAAGGGAAAAACTTAGCAAATATGATGTAATTCTCTTTTGATTGTAGTTCTTCCTCTTTCCAAGCTTCCTTTCTCCTTCAAGAACTCCAGGAGATGAAAGAATTCCAGAGCAGCAGCCTCCACCACGTTCTCCCCTCTTCAAGTTTTGAAAATAAAACCCTAAAATGTGTTTAAATACTCTGCTACAGTAACCTGCTACAGTGTCCCGTATTATACATGCTACAGTGATTTGTGGAATTACATTTCCATACTTCTCACACTGTTTTGATTACAACTTTTGGTACACTGAATGGATTTATAAACCGTAAATTTCTCCCGAAAATAGACTTCGAGAGCTTTCCAACGGTATATAATATGTCGTCGGGTTCATTGTATATCAATACAATTAAATCCGAGAAGATCACTGACTAGCAGAGGTGAAAATGAAGGTTTTACTTCATTTTTGTGCAAGTTGCTCCAAAACTCCTACAAACATCAAAACCACACAAAAACATAAAAATACCAAGGATTATAGCAAAGAAACATAGATGAATTGATATGAAAATGATACATAAATAAACACCTATCATTCATTGTATATCAATACAATTAAATCCGAGAAGATGGTTGACTAGCAGAGGTGAAAATGAAGGGTTTTACTCCATTTTTGTGCAAGTTGCTCCAAAACTCCTACAAACATCAAAACCACACAAAACCATAAAAATACGAAGGAATATAGTAAAGAAACATGGACAAATTGATATAAAAGCAATACATAAATAGACACCTATCAAATCTGTTGTTGTCTATTGCTAGATTAGAAATCTTGATCCGTAATTGTCATGAATTTCCAATCATTATTATCAAAATTGTGATCAGAGATTGCAATTGGAAAATACAACCTAGGTTAAATAATCCGAACTTGTGTGATTATTGCTTAGAATCAACCTATCTTTCTCATCGTAATGCTTCTATTGAATTAAACTTAGAGAGCTTGTTCTAGGTTGTTTAATGGATAGAGATTAAATAAATAGCTTGTTTTATTTAACAACAAAGTAAGGAAAGATTGGGATAACAGAGCTTGTTGTTATCTACGGTTGATAACTTCAATGCTGTAATTGGATTACAATTCTATGTTAATTTCACAAATTCATATCTTATGGCAGAGAATGAACTCTTAACCAAGTGTCTCTCATTGATTTTTCACTCCATTTAACTTTGCTTTGTGTTTTTCTTTATTTGCTTTCGTATTAAGTTTAGTTAATCAATCAACAAAACCCCCCCTGTTTAGTTTATTATTGTTGGAAAATAACAAACTACAAGAATTCGTCTATTCGCCTGATCCAACAATGGCTCGGATAAATTGGTTTGGAGAAGGCAGTAAAAGGCATCAACTAGATTTAACACTCCATCTGTAATCTCTATTTGCTGGTTTGCTTTGTTTTTGTTTGCTTTCTTTTTAGTGTATTTATTTGCGATTTTTCAAGTCATTTCTTTTGAGTTTTTTTTTTCAGGTTATTTCTTTCGTCCCAGGTAATATTTTCTAATCTCGGTTTTTAGAGTGGTGGCTTAAAAAGTTCAAGTTCTCCTGAAACGCATTCTGGATCTCTTCAATCCATAATGGCTGAATAAGGAGGCTAACTTCTAAACTTTTTAGACCCATTCTAACTGACTTATTTTTGTTTGCTGGCTTGCTGGACTTTGTTATTTTATGAGTAAGTTTAGTTTTGTGTAATTTAGAGTTGTTGTGTGTTTTTGTCTTTATTAGATTCGATTTAAAAAAAATTATGGAAAAATCTGAGAATGGCAGAATATGGGGTTTCCTTAACCCTTGAAACGCATTCTTCCTTAATAACTTTGTAGTTTGTTTATTTCATGTTGTTTGAAGTGTCTTGTTTCTTGTTTTGTTCTTCATAACAAAGGTATATAGGCTGGAAACCTTAAGTCTGCGGGCTACTGGTCCTAAGGATTTTGAAATATACAATCTTGACTCAGGTGTAACAATGCCACGTACCTCTTTTCTTGCATTTTATGGGCCAATGATAAGGCAATGATTGAATTGAGAATAACTCTTGGACATGATAAATAATTATAAGTGTCTATTTATTATCATTTTCATATCAATTCGTCCATGTTTCTTTGCTATATTCCTTGGTATTTTTATGTTTTTTTGTGTGGTTTTGATGTTTGTAGGAGTTTTGGAGCAACTTGCACAAAAATGGAGTAAAACCCTTCATTTTCACCTCTGCTAGTCAACCATCTTCTCGGATTTAATTGTATTGATATACAATGAACCCGATGACATATTATATACCGTTGGAAAGCTCTCGAAGTCTATTTTCTGGAGAAATTTTCGGTTTATAAATCCATTCAGTGTACCAAAAGTTGTAATCAAAACAGTGTGAGAAGTATAGAAATATAATTCCACAAATCACTGTAGCATGTATAATACGGTACACTGTAGCAGGTTACTGTAGCAGAGTATTTAAACACATTTTAGGGTTTTATTTTCATAACTTGAAGGGGGAAAACGTGGGAGGAGGCTGCATTTCTGGATTTCTCTCATCCCTTGAAGTTCTTAAAGGAGAAAGAAGATTTTGAAAGAGGAGGAACTACAATTCCAAGAAGATTCATCTACAAAGAAGATTTTCAAAGAATGTGCTAAGTTCTTTCTTTCCTTTTCAATTCTGGAATTTCTCTGTATTGTATTTGTTATTCTGATTGAATATGTGTAACTAAATCTGAATTGGTTGAGGGTGATTTAAAAGCCCTTGATATTGATTTTGTGAGTTGATTGTGTAAGAAATTGTTATCCAATTCTCTAATTGAAGTTGCTTGTATTTTCCCATATCTAATGCTTATGAGTGCTTACTGATTGTATTTGGAATGGCCAACTGAATATAATCTGTTGTTGTCTATTGCTAGATTAGAAATCTTGATCCGTAATTGTCATGAATTTCCAATCATTAGTAGCAAAATTTTGATCAGAGATTGCAATTGGAAAATACAACCTAGGTTAAATAATCCGAACTTGTGTGATTAGTGCTTAGATCAACCTATCTTTCTCATCGTAATGCTTCCATTGAATTAAACTCAGAGAGCTTGTTCTAGGTTGTTTAATGGATAGAGATTAAATAAACAGCTTGTTTTATTTAACAACAAAGTAAGGAAAGATTGGGATAACAGAGCTTGTTGTTTTCTACGGTTGATAACTTCAATGTTGTAATTGGATTACAATTCTATGTTAATTCACAAATTCATATCTTGTGGCAGAGAATGAACCCTTAACCAAGTGTCTCTCATTGATTTTTCACTCCATTTCACTTTGCTTTGTGTTATTCTTCATTTGCTTTCGTATTAAGTTTAGTTAATCAATCAACAAAACCCCCCCCTGTTTAGTTTATTATTGCTGGAAAATAACAAATTCAATTAGAATCAATCCTCGTGGGAACGATATCTTACTCATCACTTTATTACTTGTGCGGCTAGTATACTTGCTAGTTTCGAACGCATCAAGTTTTTGGCGCCGTTGCCGGGGATTGATTTTCTAATCGATTTGTTCTTTTGTTGTCATTGTTGATTCATATTTTTGTTTGTTTTTTTTTTGATTGTTTGTGTTTAGACGACATGGCAGTAAATTTCCATCAATTCAGTGGTGGATTTGAGCCACAACTACCATGGAGAGTAAATGAGGTAAGCACTCCGAACATTGAACAACAATTTTTTGAGTTAACTTCTCTTATGGAAAACATGGCTGTAGGACATATGCAGAAATCTTATGCATGTGAGGTATATTCTACTATGGAGCATCCAATCGACATGTATCCAACTTTGCAAGGAGATATGGAACAAGCCAATGCCATGGATGGATTTCCAGGACAAACAAGGCAATGGTATGATCCCTTCCCTAACACTTACAATGCTGGATGGGAAGATCACCCTAATTTCAGTTACTAGAATCATCAGCCAATCGTCCCAAATGCCTTACCAAATCAACTACAAGGTTTTAATCAACCTAGAGTGCAGCAACCATTTCAAATGCAACCACCACCAATGCCACAACCAGCACCACAACCAGCTCCAGAAAACTCAGGTATGTCACCCCAGGATATTGTTAATGCACTTGCCACTAACACAATGCAATTCCAGCAGGAAACTGGGGCAAGTATTCAAATCCTGGCAAATCAAATGGGACAATTGGCTACTAGCATGAGCAAATTCGAGGGCCAAGGCTCAGAAGAATTATCTTGTCAAACGGTGATCAATCCAATAGAGAATTCTTGTGCGATAACTTTGCAAAATGAAGAGCAATTAAATGTCCTCCCAAAGAAATCACAAACTGATGAAGGAGATGACACCACTTCCACCATGAACAAAACACTGACTTCTCAGGTAAATCCTATAACTCCCATTCCTTCATATGTTTCTCCTCCACTTTTTTCCTAGTAGATTTGCACAATCAAAGGAGAAACAAGAACAAGAAATCCTGGAAACTTCTCACAAAATCGAGGTAAATATAACACTTCTAGATGCTATCGAGCAAGTACCTCATTATACAAAATGTCTCAAGGAGTTATGCACCAGCAAAAGAAAGTTAAAAAGAAATGAGAAAGTAAGTGTAGGGGAAGATGTTTCAGCTGTATTGCAAAGGAAAATTCCTCCAAAGTGCAAAGATCCAGGTACGTTCACCATGCCATGCACCATTCCAATGAGTCAGGAATTTTGATACAAGTGTCCAAAGAAATGGAGGAAGCTGTGGCAAGCTTAGATGAGACCATAGCAATAACCACAAATAGGTATGATGTTTCGTACATTCAATTTACTTTATCTAATGAGAAACTTCTTCCTTCTGTGATGAAAGCCAATTACCCGTGGACTTAAGTCACTGCCAGATCATTTGAATCATGGATTCTTGGGTGAGATGATACTTTGCCAGTTACAATGAAAATGGGCCTTGCACGAATACAAGAAGAGAAACTCGTCCGAATACTTACAGATCACAAAATAGCTATTGGGTGGACGATTGCTAACATCCAAGGCCCAACCATATGCATGCACCAATTCTTGTTGGAAGAAGGATCCAAGCCCACTAGAGAAGTATAGCGGAGATTAGACCCTCCCATGATAGAACCAATGTCAGGCTGAGGACGTTAAACCAAGCGCTTATTGGGAGGCAACCCAATGTTTTTGAAAAATAAAAAAAAAGAAACGAAAAATAAAATGAGGTAATAATGATCGATTTTTGTGTCTCGAGGAGATTCCTTTCATAGGCCATCAAATTGATCAGGTTTTATCTCTCTTTGCCATCTGTCTTATTTGTTTTTATATTTTTTACTTGTTTTTTGACTTTTGTTTGCTATTGTGTTGTTATCTCTTTTATGTGTCTTTAGTTTCGTTTCTGCTCTTTTCTTTTCCTTTGTTTTGTTTAATTTTATTATTCCATACTTCGAACTCATTTGTGCAACAGCTTGAGGAAACATCCAAACGAGAGCTGAAGCCATTGCTCGAAGGTTTGAAACGTGCATATCTTGGGGAAAAACAGACTCAATCGTATTATCGATAATATCTCTTCTTTTCTCCTCTTCAATGGATGCTGATATCTTTTTGTCGAACCTTCGTAAATATTTTCCTTCACTTCCTCAAAATGCTGTGTTTAAAATTATAAAGTACGGATGACTAGACTTTGGGCGTTGATGCTCCTAAATGTGCCTGCTGATATCCGATGGCTTATCGAAGCCAAGGTGAGATTGTCCGGTGAGCCAAACATTAATCTCGCAAAATACCTGCCTGGTCTAGGAAAGAGCTACTACGCCAAGAGGCGAAGAGCGAAAAGGTTACAAGTATGTTATAAATGTGCTAGATGGAATTGTAACCAGACGTGTCGTTCATTAGGTTTTGCGTCCAGGAATAGAGAAGATAAACTTTCATTTATTAAGAATGGTTTGAGTAATGAGTCGCTGGATAATGTTTTGTTAACGCTCGAGTCACATTCTTGTGGACTTGTTCAGCGTGAATTGCTTAATCTATGGACACAATTTCGTGACGAATAACAGTGTTATAGTCTAGGGAATCTGATTAAAAACGACCCTGTTTGCCAGTTTATAAGAAAACTGGATGGGAAGCAAATCCCCGACTCATAGAAGGCATTTTAGCCGTTACAGGACGTAAAACCAGAGGAAGATGTGAGCCACAATCACAACTACTTGTATAATTGAATGTGTGTAGTTGTTGTCGGATTTTATTTCTTTCTTGTTTCGTTTGATCTGATTATCAATGTTGTTTTTGTGTTGTTGTTGTTTGTTGATTTTGTTTGTTTTAATTTCAAATTTTCTTTTTGACAAACCATATGACTACCCTATGGCATAAGTACATGTGGGAGATAAGTGTGGAGGTTTTGTCAACCTCCGCCGAAAGTGTATCTCCATTTTTCATGTTTCACGTGGGAGACAAGTGTGGAGGTTTTGTCAAACTCCGTCGAAAGTATATGTCCATTTTTCATGCTTCACGTGGGAGACAAGTGTATAGGTTTTGTCAAACCCCGCCGAAAGCATATCTCATTTTTTCAAATCTTGGGGCGATAAATCTGCATCGAGCAACCCCCACCGAAATTATGTCCCCATGTGTCAAATTTGAGAGTTTTAAGTGTGTATATATCCATTCTGCATATTTTCAAATGTCATTTTATAACCTATCTTGCACTTGAATCCCATAATACCTAACGTGCATCATTGTCTTACACAAGTTTAGAGCACTTTTAAAAAATAGAGAAAACACCAATTCGGCGATTCCAAAATATATGCGTATTTTGTGGATCGCAATTTGGTAAAGATGGAGAGTTTACAACAGCAGCTCTTGATCTTGGTAGGACATTAGCTGCGAGGGGTATTCATTGATTTATGGAGGGGGTAGTCTTGGGTTAATGGGGTGTGTGTCGACAGCTGCATCCTTGGGAGGAAGTAAAGTTCTCGGCATATCCCTAAACCATTAGCTGTGCGAGATATCGTAGGCAACACAATTGGGGAAGAGTTACAAGTCTCTAGCATGCATGAGCGTATTGCACATATGGTTGTTAAGTCCGATGCATTTATAGCTGTGCCTAGTGGTTATGGTACATTAGAGGAGATATTTCAAATCACCTCTTGGGCACAGCTAAACATCCATCGGAAACACATTGGTTTGTTAAATGTCAATAATTTTTTTGATGGTTTGTTGTCTTTTCTTGATCAAGCAGTAGAAAAAAACTTCATCTCACAGTCGGCGAGGCAAATCCTGGTTACAGCTTCAACTGCAGGGGAGTTAATTGATAAACTCCAAGAATTCGTCTATTCGCCTGATCCAACAACGGCTCAGATAGATTGGTTTGGAGAAGGCAATAAAAGTCGTAGACTGGATTTAACGCTCCATCTGTAATCTCTATCTATTGGTTTGCTTCGTTTTTGTTTACTTTCTTTTTAGTGTGTTTATTTGAGATTTTTCATGTCATTCCCTTTGAGTTTTTTTTTTCAGGTTATTTCTTTCGCCCCAGCTAATATTTTCTAATCATGGCTTTTAGAGTGGTGGCTTAAAAAGTTGAATTCCTCTTGAAACACATTCTGGATCTCTTCAATCCATAATGGCTGAATAAGGAGGCTAACTTCTAAACTTTTTTAGACCCATTCTAGCTGACTTGTTTTTGCTTGCTGGCTTGTTAGACTTTGTTATTTTATGAGTAAGTTTAGTTTTGTGTAATTTAGAGTTGTTGTGTGTTTTTGTTTTTATCAGTTTCGATTCGAAAAAAAACATTGTGAAAAAACCTGAGAATGGCAGAATATGGGGTTTCCTTAACTCTTGAAACGCATTCTCTCTAAATAAATCTATAGTTTGTTTTTTTTATGTTGTTTGAAGTGTCTTGTTTCTTGTTTTGTTCTTCATAATAAAGGTATATAGGCTGGAAACCTTAAGTCTGCGGGCTACTGGTCCTAAGGATTGTTGAAATATACAATCTTGACTCAGGTGTTACAACGCCACATACCTCTTTTCTTGCATTTTGTGGGTCGAAGATAAGATAATGATTGAATTAAGAATAACTCTTGGAAAATGATAAATGATGCATGGATTTGTGTGCTTGAAATGTTTATTGGTTTTTGCTTTGCTTTTGATTCCTTGCGCAACATTGAGCACTGAGCTATTATCCCTGAGTTATTTGTTCACTTAGAGAAAGTTTATGTAATTTAAATGTTTCTTCAGATTTCAATGAATTCTAGAACTTGTTTGATGGTCACTCGAGGCGAAATCCTAGACTGTGAAACATTGGGGAAATGATTTAGGTCATCTTTGGACCGTTTGAGCCTTAATAGCCAACCTTGACTGAAATTGATCCCTAGTTACCCCTTTGAGCATCTGTAAGCCTTTTTCTTTGTTAACTCACTAAAAGATTTCCTAACCTCAAATGAATTTATTCCAAACAGTTTATCCCTTACCTATGAGCATGTAGATCATTCACAATTAAATTCTGAGCTATGTTCTGGTTTTGGGAAGTTAGAGGAGGTGGGATGTGTCATGAGCAATGCAAGT
>SNVD02005671.1:0-10588 GCA_013180625.2 Boswellia sacra
AGAGCAAGAACTGTTCTGTTTAAGAAGTTTGAAAATGGAGTTAATTAGGATTGATTGGATTAAGATATGAAGTTGGATATTGGAAATTTTAAACATTCAAGTTGATTATGAATTGAATATGATATAATGAGCTCTTTTATGATGTTAGGATAATAAAGGATTAATTCTTTGTTGAAGGATGTGGCCAACTGGGTGAAACGTTGATTTTGGAATCAAATCCAAACAATTTGAGTTGTGCAACCAAATTTGTGAGTGGAAAAGTATTTTATTTTATGAGTTATAATAATTTCTCGAAATGTTATTTTATAGATATTTTAGAAAGTTTTAGAGAGAGTAGAAAATTTATTTTTTTACATAATTAGAAACATGTCTTAGTATTTACTTAGTTATGTTTATTTAGTATTTTAAAGAATTTAGCGAATTTAGAAGAAGTCAAGATAGTTTCTATAGTATTTCTTGAGAGTAGAAGATTTATTTTTCTGGATAATTACGAAATATTTTTTTTGTATTTACTTAGTTTTGTTTATTTAACATTTTATAAAATTTTCGAGAATTTTAGCGAATTTAGAAGAATTCAAGTTAGTTTCCTTTGTATTTCTTAAAGGTAGATAGATCTGATTGTTATACTTACTTTTTATTACTAAGATATTTCAAAGCTAGTTTTCAAAATAGCTGTAGACACGAATTTTAGTTTCAAAATTGGTTTTGAACAAAGATATAACATTTAGAAAGGAAAAATCAGATTTTATATTTAAAGCGTATTTTAGTTTTTTCTCAGAAAATTATAATTCGTAAATTTAGAGAAATTGTAAAAGTTTTGATATTTAAAGTTTTCATAGTCATTTGACTCAATGATTTCTTGAAGCATTTAGAAATGTCTTTTTAAATGTTTATCATGGATTAATTTAAATAATAGAAATATTTTCAGTTTTAGTTTGCATAAATTTTCAGATTTTGATAAGTTTGCTTAAAAAGAGAAAGTTTAGCATCGAAAGCAGTTTTTAAATGAAATCAATTTTTAATAAAAATAAAACTATGGTCTTTAGTAAGCTGAAAAAGTATTTTAATTATTGGTGATAGTGACTTACAAATGTAATTTTTAAGAAAAGTTGGGGAAATCCTAAAGAGACTTAGAAGATTTATGTTCTAGCTTAACCAAGAAAAATATTTAGTGATGCATTCGGTATTTTATGAATATGTTTGCAAGAATGTTTTAGCAAAGTTAGAGGTATTCAGGTTAGTTCCCACAAATTCTTAAATGTAAATTTAGTATTATTTATTATGTTGTCTTCAATAAATTGAATATTTCAGAGTTAGTTTTAAAATAGTTCTAGACATTACTTTTAGTTTCACAAGTTGTTCTAAGCAAAGATATAGCACTTTAAAAGAAAGATTCATATTTTATATATGAATTGTTTCCTATATTATTATAAATGCATATTTTACCATTTTATAGAAAGTGTAAAAGCAGCATAATTACGATCATTTTTTTATAGTAATTTGATTTCGAGGATTTCTTAAAGTATTTGCAATTTTCTCTTTTAAATATTTATCATAGATTTTTCAAGGATTTAGATATTATTAGTTTTAGCTTACATAAGTTTTACAAATTTTGATAAAACTGCTTGAGAAGCAATGGTCTAACTTCCTATCATTCACGTGTGCATATGCTATGCAGCCAAACACTCTCAAGTTGTCATAGTTCGTTGGTCTACCACACCATACCTCTTCGGGTGTTTTGCAATCAATGGTTGTGGAAGGACTTCTTTTTACTTAATAAGTTGTTGTACTCACAGCTTCTACCCAGAACTCTTTACCCAATCCTGTATTAGAGAGCATGCACCTAACTCTCTCTACCAAAGTCCTATTCATTCTCTCAGCTAAGCCATTTTGTTGGGGGGGTATTCCTAACTGTTTTATGCTTAATAATCCCATGGTCTTTACATTAAAAATCAAACTCACGACTACAAAACTCAAGCCCATTATCTGTCCTAAGTTTTTTTACCCTTTTACCAGTCTGAGTTTTTACAAGCTTTTTCCACTGTCTAAATTTTTCAAAAAATTCATTCTTATGTTTCAATAAGTATATCCACAACTTCCTAGAATAATCATCATTTAAGGACAAGAAATACCTATTACCACCATGTAGTGGCATGCTAGTTGGACCTTAGAGATCTGAATGCACATAGTCAAGAGTACCCTTTGTAGTATGAACACCTGTTGAGAAGCATAGTTGACATTACTTCCCAAAGACATAGTGCTCGTAAAACTTAAGCTTACCCACTTGATCACCACCCAGTCACCCTTGACTGCTCAATTTCTTCAAACCTCTCTCACGGATATGATCAAGCCTTTGATGCCAAAGCTTGGTTTTATCCCTATTAGGTGCTTCTCCGTCTGCTAGTTCACCAGTTAATACCTCCCCTTGCAACACATACAAGCCATTATAAATCTTGACTTTCATGACCATCAGTGCTCCTTTTGTCACATGTAACATCCCAGACGACACCTTGTAGTCAGAACCCATTCTATCTAATGTGGTCAAGGAAATCAAGTTCCTTTTAACCCAGGAACATGCCTCACTTCCTTCAAGATTCTGATAGACCTATCAAACATCCTAAATCTGATACAACTGATTCCTACGACATCATAAGCTATATTATTCTCCATTAGAACTTTTTCCTCATCAACGGACTGATAAGAAGTGAAAAATTCTCTTTTAAGACACATGTGGGATGTGCAGCCTGAATCAAGAGTCCATTCACCATCAAATCTCATGTTTGACTTTGTCAAAACCTGTGCACCCTCATAGTTTGACGTTAATGCCACAGCCGCATCACCATCCGCAATTTCATTCTCCTTTTTATTCTTCTAATCATGACAGTCATGCCTGAAGTGATCCTCCTTTTTACAGTGAAAACATCTCTTCCCTTGCTTATATTTCGACTTCGATCTCGACTTGCCCTTACCTTTTTGCTCTCTCTTCTCAGATCTACCCTTTGCTATCAAACCTTCCCCATTATTTTTAGATTTTCTCTCAATCATAATCTCAAGCTTCCTAGATCTAAGAGCCCCAAGTACTTATCCTAATCAAGACTATCTTTGCCATATTTAATAGCAGACTTAACCTCCCTGAAATCATCTGGTAAAGAGTTCAAGAGAAGAACTGCCTAATTCTCATTACTAATTTTCTCATCAACATTAGCAAGATCAACCACAATCTTTTTAAAGTTATCATGATTATCTTCTAGTGCCTTAGACAGGTCCATCATGAACCCAAAAAATTGCTCCTTAAGACAAATCTTATTAGACAAAGATTTTATCATATACAAAAATTCAAGTTTAAGCCAAACCTTTGCCACAGTGTCCTCTCCATCAATTTGCCGCAAAATGTTATCTGCCAAGTAGAGTATGAGACTGTTGTAGGCTATCTCCATGATCTCATCTTTCTCCTTCTCAGATAAATCTTCCTTTAGGGTGGTCTTTCCTTCAAGAGCCTTTGCACACTTTTGCTGCATAAGGATCGCCCTTGTCTTCTTCCTCCAAATACTAAAGTCACCCTTGCCATCGAGCTTCTCTATTTCAAAATTGGTTCCAACCATTATTTCTTACTTGGAAATTTTCACGAATAGGTTGCATGCGAAGCCAAGCCTAAACCAAGGCTCTGATACTAGATTATTGTGACAGACCACAGATCTTGCAAACCAATTCCCCCAAGAATCAAACAATACCAAACACAATGGAGATGTTAATCACAACAAGCAAAAACAAGTATAAAATATAATCAAGAGATGACACCAAGAATTATAGTGGTTCAGCTAGTTAAGCCTACATCCACTTGGAAGACTGCAGAAGAATTATTCCACTATGAAGAAAACAAGGTTACAAGGCTTGCAATACTCTTCTACACCAAGAAACACCCTTTTCTTAGCCCTTACGTTTCCCTAGAAATCCTACAAGACAATATTACTTAGTCTCTCTAAAAAAAAGTCTTTAAATTGTGTCCAGTCGACGTATAGTAACCACCTTTGGAACAATGACACAAAGCACTTGGCGCGGGAGTGCCATATCTCTGCTTGAACACGTCCATGTGTTCTTCATGTTGATGCAGCAGCGCAGCCCACCTTGCACAAGAGTGTAAGGTCTCTGTTTGCAAGCAAAACATCCTGTCTCTATCATTGCGCAACGGTGTAACAAACCTTTCTCAGGAGTGCAAGTCTTTTGCCATTCCTGCGCGAGTCCATGTCTGATACTGACTTTCTACGATTTGAGAGCCAATTCTAACCATTATTTCTTAACATGTTCCAAACAAATAATCAATCCACCACTTTGTTTATGAATATTTTCGCTCTCAGTTATGTTAATTATCTACCTATAGTGTTCATTAATTCGAAGTTGATTATCAGTAAAACCTTATCCAAACATGGAATTTTTTTCTTTTTTTTCTTTTTTTGAAGATATACAAAAAAAAAAGTTTGGTTCTTTTTCTGTCATCATTTTAAGCAATTCAAAGGGATCACTCCACTCAATTTGTTAAATGAAAGATCAAAGGATTCTTATACTTACAAGGTTTTTTTTTTTTTTTTTAATAAAAATAGATGATGGGATTTGTCCTGAAAGAGCATTATGTGATAACTTCAAAACATAGGCGATTTGAGTACTCCTGCCCCTTTTGGTATTGCCCATTGAAAGAGGTTGCATGATGAGCCGGTAGAGGTGGAAAAATTTAGATCCTTTCCTATCTCCATCTTCAAACCTTTGTTGGTGATTGTAATTGTATCCTTGTAGTACAATTCCTCGATTTCAATCAAAACAGTTATGAGATGTTTGAATTGTGATTGGGTTTTGCCTTCATCCAATGTAATAGGCTTTTAGTTTGTCAAGCTTTTTTTTGGTAGTATTCCAATAAAGATGTTGGAAGATAAGTCAATGATTTGAAGCATTGACCGACAGTTGTTCATCTATAGACAACCAATCTTCCCGTATTGGATTGCGAGTTTAGCCTCGCATACTAGAGACATTTTGTAACCAGCAGGGAACTTGGGCACAATTCCTTCTAGTTGATTTCCATTGAGATCTAGAGTCTTTAATGCATAATTTGGAAATTTATCAGGAATATAGCCATGAAAGTTTTTTCTCCTTAAATTCAGAATATTCTTGCTACTTTCAATCAAACGTCTTGGAAGCATACCACCGAAATTGTTGTTAGATAAGTCAAGAAGTAGAAGATGTGGCACATTGCAAAATTGATTCGGGGATAAATCCTTTAACGCTATTGTCTGAAATTGAATAGAAATAAGAAATTACCATTGTCGGTGGAGATGGAGGAAAACAAGTTGCTTGAGTAATCAACATAATAAGGATGGGGTCCATGTGTGATCTTTTCCTTGAATCAGATTGGAATGTTGGTCAAGAAACTCGGTATCATCAGAAATAGAATAGGGGTTTTTCAAACCAACCAAAAAATTATGTGAAAGATTTAGATAGTCAAGACTGCCATTACCGGCTTCCCAAATCCAATCAGGATTTTGAAAGATCCAAATGATCAACCTGAACGCATGCACAGTTCAAGCCTCTAACGTTAGGTTTTCATCATCGACCCCAACATCTGCATCACCGGGCCGGAGCCACTGAGCTAGGATTACATAATTAGGGGGGCCAATATTAAAACTTAATAATTAAGAAGTGATTTAGCAGACAAATAATAATTAAAGAGGGCCTAAAATTTTACAATCTTTTTTATATAATTTTAAGAAAATTTTTTTGGGCTGGGAAGCCATGGCCTCCCCATGATATAGTATACCTCCACCCTGACTACCAGCCTAAGACTATGCAAGCGTAGCTCCAAGCCTATTACGTGTACACTTCTTATTAGTGACTCGAATATCTGGAATTGAAAGTTGTTAGTTATTTTTCAATGTTGCTTATGAGTATTTAGATAAAGTGATTCATTTGCCTTTACTAGGAAAAATAAAATTTGGGCTTCTCCTATAAACTATTATTTTTTATTTTTTAACAATGTCAAAAATATTTTATTTTGTTTTAGAAATTTTGATAATTTATTATAAAAAAAAAGCACTTATACATTTGTCAGAAGAAAAAAGAAGCTCTTTTTAATAAAATATTGTACTTCCTCCTGGGTCTATAAGCTTAACTTTCGTAAGTTTTATTAGACTTGATGTCACACCTGTTCTTAAACTCACATATGAAGTGTGGAATGTGTTATAGGGTTAAGTCCGTGGAATGTGTTATAGGGTAAGTCCAGCTAATGATGTAAATTAACTTCTATTAAAAATAACAGTAAAAAGATAAAATCAATAAATTCAAAATTTTTAAAAAATATAAAAAATTTAACATAATATGTTGGTATAGTAGATTTTTGTGAAATTTTTAGAACCAAATTTTAGTTACCTTTTAAGGGAGGTCTGTGAAACATAGCCTCTATGTGCTATATATAATAACCAACTGCCTATACGTCAAGTTCATGCAGGTGCACGTGGAAGGAAAAAAGAGGAAGAAAGAAAGCATAGTCACATGAGGAAAAGGTCAAGCGACAGAAGCAAAGTAGGATTTGTGGAGAGCCATGGGGACAACAAAATAAGAAATGGCACTGATCAATCCCCTAGATAGGGACAGACACGAGAGACACAAAAGGAAAAGCTTTGGTGGAAGATGATCTGGTTGCCAAGTATAGGACTTCAATTCTGATTCTGATGATGATTTGCTGGATAGGGGACAAAAGAAAACACTATAGTCATGGATGGAAACTCTCTACGGAAAGGCACACACAGGCATTCAAGTAGAAGATTAAAGACAGATTAATCACGGACATTTGAAATCAAATGAAGAGCATGAATCAAGTAGTTCAGATCAATATGATGAAAGATGTAAAAGCATTGACAAGCATGATCCTTGGGAAATGGTAATTCCTGAGGGAGATTGAAAATTTAGGAGAAAACATACTAGTATTCAGAGTTACTAATCTGGTAGTCAATAGTTGTTATGATATGCATATCTAGATTTACTGAGTTAAGAAGTTTCATGATAGGCATATCTGGAAATGATGGATTATCGGAATCTTGGATAGAATTTAAGAGATGAATTAGTTAATCAGTTCATGTGGTAGGAGGAAATAATCAAGAAGCTACCTTTTCTTGTCAAGTTTTGGCCACTTTGTCATATAAACTGCAATTTTCCAAAGAAAATGTTTGGTCTAAAACTTTTTGAACAGGAACGAGCTGTACCATGAGGTCCATAATGGATTACTTTATTACAACACAATATTAATAATTATAAAATTATACATATGTATATATTATAAGAAAACCCCAAAGAGATTGATTTATTTGATGAGAAGATGTCTTCAGTTTACATGTCAAACTTCACTTAAGAAATTTGCCGATGAGGTCATCATACCATATGTTTACTTTTTTGGAAAACATAAGAGGTGTCACAGTTGCCCCAAAGCCTATTGCAAACCCCGTTGCTATCAGTACAAGTCGCCAATCAATTTCTTTGCTTGAAACTGTTTTTGGTATCTCTATAGGATTTGTACAATTCTTCATCAAAGGAAGCCCGCATAAGCCTTCATTACCTTCAAAAGAAGTGGGTGAAAATGACTGAAGTTGAGTACTCAATGGAATCCTCCCCACTAAGTGATTATATGAAAGATTCAAGACTGAAAGGAAATTCAGGCTTGCAAGTTCTAAAGGGATCGCCCCACTCAAGTTATTAAATGAGAGATCTAAAGATTCTAGTTCTCCCAAGTTTCCTATACATGGTGGAATATGACCTGTGATAGCATTATGTGACAAGTTCAAAAGGTGGAGAGATTTGAGTATTCCTATTTCTTCTGGTATTAGCCCTTGAAAATGGTTGCAGGATAAGTCAATAGAGGTGAAAAGAGTTAGGATCTTCACTACCTCCATCTCAAAACCTTTGATGGTAACTGTAATTGAATCCTGGTAGTATAATCCACTGCTTTCAAAGACATCAAATTCAAGATGTTTGAGCTGCTTTTGGGCTTTGTCCTTATGATCCAACATCATTGGCTTCCAATTTGACAAGCCTTTTAGAGGTAGTCTTCCACCAAAATTATTAGATGATAAGTCAAAGACCTGAAGCTTCGACCAGCAACCGTTAATCTCTGGACAAACAATATTCCCATAGAATTTATTCGATCGCAAGACTAAAACCTGTAAGGTGGAAACATTTCTCAACCAGCATGGGAATTCATCAATGAGACGGTTGCTCCCAAGGTCTAAAACCTCTAGCATTTTGCAGTTGGCAAAAGATTTTGGAACCATTCCTTCGAGTTGATTTTCATTGAGATTTAGAGTTCTCAGTGCACAGTCAGTCGGAAATTTATCAGAAATATAGCCATTGAGGTTGTTTCTCTGTAAATCTAGAACATCAAGGGTATCGGCTCTTTCTATTAAACAATTTGGAATCGCACCACTAAAATTGTTGCTCGATAAATCAAGAACTTTAAGACTTATGGCATTGCATATTGACTCGGGGATAACTCCTTTAAGGTTATTGTTTGAAAGGGAAAAGAATTCGGTGACAGACATGAAATTACCAATGGTAACTGGCATTGAAGAAAACATGTTCTTTGAGAAATCGACATAAAAGGCATAGCCTGGCTGTGGGACCTTTCCTTGAAGCAGGTTGGAGTGTAAGTCAATAACAACGGTGTTGCCAGAAACATAATAGGGTTCTTGCAGACCAACTAAAAGATTATGTGAAACATTTAGACCGGCGAGCTTACCACTACCGACTTCCCAAATCCAATTAGGTATTTTTCCAGAAATTTTGTTATCTGAAAGATCCAAATAATATAGGTCAGGTTGGTTCCTCAACTCGGGAAAAACGCTCAGGCTGCAAGAAGCCAAACTCAATGCTTCTATCTTGAGAGGAAAAGAAGAACCATGACTGGCATCGACAACCAATTTGTTATACGAGAGGTCAAGCCATCTGAGTTTCCGAAGCCTTTGAATCCTGAGTTGCACTGTGCCATATATGTTGTTGAAAGAAAGTGCGAGGTTTCGAAGGCTTTTGAGTTCAAAAACCGACATGGGAAAATGTCCTTCTATTTTGTTGGCCCTTAAATCAAGGGTATGAAGTACTGAGGAGGATGCATTTGAAAATTGAGGAAGTTGACCCTTAAATTGGTTGTTGGCAAGCTGAAGCTTTTGCAATGAAGGGAGTGCAAAGAGAGATGGGGGAATTCTTCCTATGAGTGAATTGTAACTTAAGTCAACATACTCAAGATTCAGAAGCTCTTCCCAACTAGTGGATGAGATTGCACCAGTCAAAGCGTTATGAGAGAGGTCCAAATATTTGAGATTTTTGGACAAACGAAAAGGTGGGATTGAACCAGTGAAACGGTTATCTGACAGGTCCAAATAAACTAGTTGGGAGAGATTAGCTAATGAAGGAGGAATTGATCCACTGAAATTGGTACTTGGAAAGTCAAAGAAATCTGGTGCCTTAAAGAGACCTACACGGGGCACCAATGAACTGGAACCCAGTTTCAGGACTCGAAGGGATGCATTCTTATTAGGGAAGTCTGGCAGGAAACCCTCAAGCAATGGATTATAAGATAAGTCGACAGAATCTAGCGTTTGTACCTGGAATATTTTTGCTGGGAATTTTCCATACAACCCACAACTACCGAGACGCAAGGAGGTCAAATTAACGTAATCAGCCAAAAATTCTGGAACCTGGGACGACAGGTTATTACCTTCCAAATGAATCTTTGAGAGTGATCGCAGACTCGCAAGAGAAGAATTGATCGGCCCTGAAAGAGAACACCTGGATAAGCTCAAAACTTGCAGATTAGGCAGCGAAGATGATAAAGCTTGACACCATTCATTTCCGCTGGCTGATATATTTACACCATCAAGATATAGTTCTCTGAGTTCTGTGAGGTTCTGAACAAAAATGCTTAAGTTGGGATTCTCCAGTTCCAAGAAATTGTCTGACAAATCGAGAACACTCAGTTTTGTCATGCCTGAAATCGCATTTGGAATCTGCCCTTCGAAACCAGAAGAGGAAAGATTCAAGTAAGTCAAATTTGTGAGATTGGCCAACGTGGATGGAATTTGACTTGCTTTGAATCGATTATAAGCCAAATTTAGACTACGTAGGTACCGGAGACAAAAAAGGCCAGCTGCATTTTCAATTCCTCCAGAGATTGACTCAGAGCTCAAGTCGAGACCAATAACCTGACCCGCCTCATCGCAGTCTACACCGCTCCAACCACAACAATCTGTGCTTGGACTCCACTGAGCCAAATGTGTAGTTAAATGAGATTTAAATCTAAAGCCGCTTTTCATTTGGAGTAATAAAGATTGCTGATCACTCTCACATTTGCCAGAAATCAAGACAACGTGCATACAAACAAAATAGGCTATGAAGAAAAACCATGATAACAGTAGAATTCTCATTGGAAACAAACCAACGCTAAAGTGATAGGAAGTGATAAAGCTGTACTCACTTGACATAGGAGGGGAAAGAGATTTACATATATACATATATATATATATATATATATATATATATATATATATATATATATATATAT
>SNVD02005674.1:0-104988 GCA_013180625.2 Boswellia sacra
GTGTTGAAGCTTAGGAGAAGACTACATGTTAAAGGCATCAAATTTTAAGTACAAGGTTTGATTCAAGGAATGTGATATATGAGCAATGTTCTATCAATTGGTCATATATTTCTCTACAAATGCCCAAATTACGTGATTCTTGAGCCTTTGGAAAGCTTACCCAATTTATAACATTTCATATGTTTTTAAAGAAATTCAAATTTTAAGTGTAAGATCGTCCAAATCATCATGCAAGTTGAAAGACAAATGGAAGCAGCTGACATGAGCACCGAATACTCTTTTGGACATATCTTGAGCTAGAAAAATCAAAATGACTTGATTCTTGTGGCATTAGAAAGATGACTTAATGGAGCACATTTCATATTTTTTGAAGAAATTCAAATTTCAAATGGAAGGCCGACATAATTGACATGCAATTCGGTAGACTGACACAGAGAAGAAAAATCAACTCACATGAGCACCGAATGGTGTTTTGGCCATATCTTAAGATAGAGATATCCAAATTCTTTTGAATCTTAATGTTTTGGAAAGCTTATTAAAATATGAAGATCTTTTATGTTTTGAAGAAATTCAAATTTCAAACGGAAGGCTGACAGAATTATCATTCAATTCGGTGTACTGACACATGGAGGAAAAATCAAGTCACATGAGCACCGAATGGTGTTTTGGCCATATCTTGAGCTACAGATATCAAAATGACTTGATTCTTGATGCGTTGGAAAGCTTATTCAAATTTGCAGATCTTTTATGTTTTATAGATTTTCAAATTTCAAACGGAACATTGACAAAAATGGCAGACAAGATTACGGTTTTTATGGTGGGCAAAAAATTTGGAGATGGTGTCTTCACTTGATTAAGTTCATCTCATTTGCCTATAAAAGGAGCCATTCTCCCATGCATTCAACAAGGGCAAGAGAAGTATTTTATCAAGCAAAAAGCAAGAGAAATATCAAGTCTAGAGAGCTTTTATATTATTTATCTACTCTTTGAAGAGAGTTATACTTTTATTGTAAAAATTATCTTTGTTTTTGTATTGTGGTGAGAGTGAGATATTATTGTAAAGGATAATAGTTATCCTTGAGAGAACTCTTGTTGTGTGTTAGCAAGAGTTGAAGGAAGTTGCCTTGGTGAGGTTGTTCATCAAGAAGAACTCTTGGTGTGGTGTTATCAAGTGTTGAAGGAAGTTGCCTTGGTGAGGTTGTTCATCAAGAAGAACTCTTGGTGTGGGGTTATCAAGGGTTGAATGAAGTTGCCTTGGTGAGGTTGTTCATCAAGAAGAACTCTTGGTGTGGTGTTATCAAGAGTTGGAAGATAAAGTCTTGGTGAGGTTGTTCATCAAGCAAGTTGTAAAGATTTCTACAACTTAGTTGAAAGCTTAGCTCGTGAAGCTAGGAGCCCGTGGACGTAGGCAAGGTTTGCCGAACCACGTAAATTGAGTTTGCACTCTCTCTATCCCTATGCTCTTTACATTTACTTGCACTTGTGATTGTTCTTTATTGCTATTCTATTTTCATCTTCTTCACCTTTATTCTCAAAAAAAAGGGTTAAATAATTTTGATCTTTCAAGAAAAGTTTTCTAATTCCGTATTGATAAATAAAAACCCAATTCACCCCCCCTCTTGGGTTGCCATACCTGGGTCAACAAATTTTAATCACATGTCTTCATGAAAGTCATAGATATTTCTCTCAACTTTCTAGAACATCTTGATTCATATGATTTGGATACGTATTCTGAGAGATATGGTCACAATACTGAGGCATGGTCAGGCTGGGTCGAATTTACAGATGGGTTCACTTCAAGCCCATTTTTGGTCTACTAAGAGCCCGAATTTGATGATCCTTGTGAAATGCAATCTTGTAGATAATTTAATCAGTTTTCCAAAATATTAAGATTTGCACCATTCTGATCTATAAATAGAAAGTTATACCCATTTTACCAAACCTGTAACAAAACCAAAATTAAGAGAAACTTAATTCCAAAGATGCAAAGACTACAAACATGCTTAAGTTGAGGAATTTAATGACACTATTAATGCAATATGATGAATTAAGCTCTTATTAAACATACATATTTAAATGTTCATCACACCCCCCAACCAGCTTATTGCTAGTCCATAGCAATTAAAGCGTTATTATTTAGAAGTGATTTATAGAATTTTACATCCAAGGTGGTCATTATTGCACTCTCCTTGATTTTATCCAAATAAACAAACTCTCAACTAATTTTTTTTTTATGACTCACGTACCTGTCAATCAAGATATCAATAAACCTTCTTTTGTGCTCAGTCGACACATGATTATGGGGCTTATTAGAAAGAAGTCATATCGGTTCTAATATTTGTTAAGGCTAACAACCTTAGGTAGGAGGCATTTATTCATTTTATATTATATATATATGTATGTTATATAATATATATATATATATATATATATATATATATATATATATATAGTTTTTCTTCTTTTTTTTCTTTCTTTTTTTTTTTTGAAGGAATGCATCTTTAACCCATGTAGCGAGCCTTAGGCTAATGACTCCCAGACCAGTTGGCCTTAGGGCATTAGGTGTTAAGACACTCCTACGAGCTTAACGACTTGAGTTGTCGATGCTTTATTTTTGCTTAGAAACTTGTGAATAGTGTAATGTTTAATCCCATTAAGCTTTCTCCTTAATCCATGTATCGAGCTTTGGGCCAATAGCTTCCAAACCAGTTGGTCTTAGGGTATTAGGTGTTGAGGCACCCCTCGGGCTTAATTACTCGAATTAAGGAGGCTACGAGACGAAACTTATCCACAATTGCTTTCTCTCTCTCTTTTTTTTTTTAAACACTTTCCCCTTCCTTTGTGTTGTTATCCTAAACAAAACAAAAGAACTCAAATATTACAACATTTCATTTTGCCACCCACAATCATGTATCAAGGTATGTGTGTGTGTGTGAAGAAAGGTTCATGAATACTTGCTTAATGAGTACATAAGCACACAATTTATTAAATGATAAAGTTGTGAGAGTTCATAGATTTGAATAATTCAAAGTGAAATGAATAAGACTTCCTTGTTATAAAATTCAAAAATCAAGACTAAATAATATCAAGTTAGCTAAAATGGGTTCACAAAATCAAAATAAAATGACAAATTGGTTAGAATAGGTTTCAAGAGTTCAAACTGGTCCTCTTTACTCTACCATTCTCGACCTAGAATGCGTCTTAAAAGGATTTGAACTCCTTACACCGCACTCTAAATCTAATTACTAATTCGTTTTTTTTTTTTTTTTGCAAGAAAAAGAAAATTCAAAACATACTTATGTCTACTATCCTTCCCCCCCAATCAAATGAAACATGGTCCTCAATGTTTAAATGTAGAGAGATAAAGTATAGGAGACATTACCTGAAGCTTCTGTTATTCAAGATAGATGACCTGAAAGACTTATAAAATGCTAAAAATAAAAGACAAGAAAAGAAAAAAATTACAAATGGAGATTCAGATCCAATTTGCACTTTTTGTTTTGCCCTCCTAACCAATTAATTTGAGTACTAGCTGGGTCAGGTTCATACTCAACTGCTTATAATTTGTCGAGTAACTCACTAGCAAAAGTGGCAGAAACAAGGATCTGCCTTGCCGAATGAGGGATAAAATTTTGTTCCATAGCTGCATCAACAAAACTTATTAAAGGATCAAAGAAATTGTTAACATTCAACAAACCTATAGGTTTTTTATGAAGATTCAGTTGGGCCCAAGAGGTAATTTGAAAAATTTCATCGAGAGTACCAAAGCCACCTGGTAAAGCATTAAAAGCATCTGAATTGATGAGCATATGTGCCATGCGTTCATGCATAGAGGAGACTTGTAACTCATGCCCAACCATTTTTCCAACGATGCTTTCCACAGCCAAAGCTCTAGGAATAACTCCTTAAACTTGACTGCCTCCTACGAGTGCAGCTATTGACACACAACCCATTAACCCGAGGCTACCTCCCTCATAAACCACATTAATCTTTCTTTCAGCCAGTAGCCTACCAAGGTAATTTGCTACTTCTACAAACTCCTCACTTTTACCCGATCGAGATCCGCAGAATACACATATCCTTTGGATTCGACGTTTTGAAGTTCCCTCCATGTCTATGCAACTCTCTAACTATGTGTGAAGAAGAGAACAAGACATGTGGTATTTATGGAGTGCAAAAAGGTATGCTAATGATTACATCTATATAGGTAGCTCGGTTGTTTGTTGAAAAAGTTGATAATAATGCATAAAAACTCAAAAAAAAGATGATGAAATGAGACACCATAAGTCAAACAAAAGATACAAATTCAAAAATGACAGCTATGAGGCATTAAAATTCAAAAATGATGGCACGCATGCATATGTACAGGTAGTTGTGACTGTGGCTCACATCTTCCTCTGGTTTTATGTCCAGAAACGGTTTAAACACCTTCTATGAGTTAGGGATATGCTTCCCATCAAGTTTTCTTATAAACTGGCAAACAGGGTCATTTTGAGTCAGATTCCCAAGACTATAACGTTCCTGCTCATCTCGGAATTGTGTCCACAAATTAAAAATTTCACATTGCACAAGTCCGCAAGAATGCATCTCAAGAGTCACTCAGATATCATCCAAAGACTCCCTATTCAGTCCATTCTTGATGAACTGTAGTTTATCCTCTCGATTATTAGACAAATATCCCAAGGAGCGGCAACATTGGTTACAAGTCCATCTTGCACATTTGAGACAAACTTGTAACTTTTTCGCTCTTCGCTTTTTGGCGTAAGAGCTTTTTCCCATACCTGGCATGTGAGAAACAAGATTATCTGAAAATTCATAAGAAAATCGAACCTTGGCTTCAATTAACCATCTTACTTCGATAGGCATACCCTTACGCATCAACATCCTTACTCTTTCTGCGTGAGCTTTGTAAATTTTAAGCAAATCATTTGGAGGAAGAGAGGAAAAATGTTTGTGCAGATTTGAAAGAATGGTGTCCATGTGAAAATGCGAGAAAAGAAAAGAAAATGAATGCAAGGTGAGCAACAGTTTTTAGGGAACTGAAAAACCGACTTTAAAAGTCACGAAGTACCGTATCCGTCACTTGACCGGGAAAAATCAATCCTTAAAAAGGATCGATTAAAGCAATGGACTCTTCGTTTTGGACAAAATTTTCAAAGAATGGTTTTAACCGTTGTCCATTAACTTTAAAAACATTACCATTCTTTGGGTTCTCAATTTCAACTGCTCCATGAGGGAAAACATTTTTAACAATGAAAGGTCCAGTCCAACGTGATCGAAGTTTACCAGGAAATAAGTGCAATCTTGAATCATACAAAAGAACTTTTTGTGAAGGTTTAAAAGATTTTCTAACAATAAATTTATCATGAAAAACCTTCATTTTTTCTTTGTAGATTTTAGAATTTTCATAAGCCTCATTCTTGATTTCTTCAAGTTCACTTAGTTGGAGTTTACATAACTTGCAAGCATCATTCAAGTTTGTGTTAAATGTTTTAATGGCTCAATAAGTTTATGCTCAATTTCCATAAACTAATCTATAAGGAGACATTCCTAATGATGTTTTGAAAGCAGTTCGGTAAGCCCAAAGTGCATCATTAAGTCTTAAGGACCAATCTTTGCGATTTGGGTTAACCGTTTTTTCTAAAATCTGTTTTATCTCCCTATTAGCAAGTTCAACTTGTCCACTTGTTTGTGGGTGATAAGGTATAGAAATTTTATGGGTTATTCCATATTTCTTCATTAAAGTTTCAAATGGTTTGTTACAAAAATGTGTACCCCCATCACTAATAATGGCTCGAGGAATTCCAAATCTGCTCAAGATATTCTCTTTCAAGAATTTGACAACTGTTTTGTGATCATTGTTTCGATATGAAATTACCTCGACCCATTTTGAAACATAGTCTACTGCAACAAGGATGTACACAAAACCAAATGACAGTGGAAAAGGTCCCATAAAATCAATACCCCAACAGTCAAAGATTTCAACGACAAGAATGGGATTCAATGACATCATGTTTCTTTTTGAAATAGATCCCAATTTTTGACAATTTTCACACGTTTTGCAAAATGCATGTGCATCTTTAAATAAGGTGGGCCAATAAAATCCACATTGTAAGATCTTAGTAGCTGTTTTTCTAAATGAAAAATGTCTGCCATATGCTTCGGAATGACAAAAGTTAATGACACTACTTACCTCATTGTCGGGTATGCATCTTCTTATTATTTGATATGGACAATATTTGAAAAGATATGGATCATCCTAGTAAAAATTTTTCACCTCGGTTAAAAATTTTCTTTTGTCTTGAGCATTCCAATGAGGTGGCATTTTCCCTACTGCAAGAAAATTTACAATTTTAGCAAACTAAGGTACAGTAGCAACGAAAAATAAAAATTCATCAAGAAAAGAATCATTGATAGGTGAAGTTTCAATTAATGTCTCTGTCGTTAATCTTGAAAGATGATCAGTAACGATATTTTCGGCTCCTTTCTTATCTTTTATTGTGATGTTGAATTCTTGGAGCAATAAGATCCACCATATCAATCTAGGTTTTGCATCCTATTTAGACATTAAATATCTCACAGCTGCATGGTCAGTGTAAACAATTGTGGGAGAACCAATTAAATATGAACGAAATTTGTCCAATGCAAATACTACTGCAAGTAGTTCTTTTTCAGTTGTTGTGTAATTCATTTGCGCATCATTTAAAGTCCTACTTGCATAGTATATGATATAAGGCTTACCTTCCTTTCTTTGTCCTAAGACAGCACCAACGGCATAGTCACTTGCATCACACATTAATTCAAAAGGCAAGGACCAATCAGGAGATTGCATAATTGGAGCAGTTATTAAAAGTCCAATTAGTGTATCAAAGGTATTTTGACATTCTTGAGTCCATTCAAAGGAAGTATCTTTTATTAACAGGTTACAAAGAGGTTTAGATATAGCACTGAAATTTCCTATAAACCTCCTATAAAATCCAGCATGCCCTAAGAATGAACGAACCTCTTTAACTGTTTTTGGTGGAGGCAAATGGGAAATTAATTCCACTTTTGCTTTGTCCACTTCAATTCCATTAGAAGACACCACATGGCCTAAGACAATTCCCGAAGTGACCATATAATGGCATTTTTCCCAATTCAAAATAAGACCTTCGTCTACACACCTTTTTAGGACTTTTTCTAAGTTTTTAAGACAATTGTCAAAAGAGTTTCCGAAGATAGTTAAATCATCCATGAAAACTTCTAAACAATGCTCAACCATGTCACTGAAAATACTTAACATGCATCTTTGAAAAGTGGTTGGGGCATTACAAAGTCCAAAAGGCATTTTCCTAAATGCAAAAGTGCCGAAGGGGCATGTGAATGTGGTCTTTTCTTGGTCTTCAAGTGCAATGGGAATTTGGTAATAGCCTGAGTATCCATCGAGAAAGCAGTAGTAGGAGTGCCCTGCTACTCTTTCAAGAATTTGGTCAAGAAATGGTAAAGGAAAATGGTTTTTTCTGGTGACAGCATTTAATTTTCTATAATCAATGCATATCCTCCAACTAGATGAGACTCTGGTTGGCAATGATTCCCCTTTTTCATTTTTAACTACTGTAATGCTAGATTTCTTAGGTACTACTTGTGTAGGGCTTACCTACTGATGCGTTCGAAACTAGCAAGTATACTAGTCATACAAGTAATAAAGTGATGAGTAAGATATCGTTCCCACGAGGATTGATTCTAATTGAATTTGTTATTTTCCAGCAACAATTAACTAAATGGGGGGGTTTTGTTGAATGATAAACTAAATGAAATAAGAATGCAAATTAAGAATAACAAAACAGAAGTTAATTTGAATAAAAGATCAATGAGAGAAATCTGGTTAAGGGATCCTTCTCTACCACAAGATATGGATTTGCGAATTAATCATAGAATTGTCATCCAATTACAGTATTGAAAGTATCAACCGTAGATAACAACAAGCTCTGTTATCCCAATCTTTCCTAACTATGTTGTTAAATAAAACAGGCTCTTTATTTAATCTCTATCCATTAAACAACCTAGAACAAGCTCTCTACATTTAATTCAATGGATGCATTACGATAAGAAAGATAGGTTGATCTAAGCAATAAACACACAAGCTCGGATTATTTAACTTAGGTGTATTCTCCAATTGCAATCTCTGATCACAATTTTGCTACTAAGGATTAGAAATTCAAGACAATAATGGATCAAGATTTCTAGTCTAGCAATAGACAACAACCAGATTATATTCAGTTGGCCATTCGAAATACAATCCAGCAAGCAGTCATAAGCATTAGATATAGGAAAATATAAGCAAATTCAATTAGAGAATTGGATAACAACTTCTTGCACAATCAACTTACAAAAACCATATCAGGGGCTTTGAAATCACCTTCAACCAATTCAGATTCAGTTACACATGTTTAAGAACGTGGTAAATACAATACAACATGGAGACATTCCAGAAAAATGAAAGGGAAGGGAAAAACTTAGCAAATTTGATGTAATTCTCTTTGGATTGTAGTTCTTCCTCTTTCCAAGCTTCCTTTCTCCTTCAAGAACTCCAGGAGATGAAAAAATTCCAGAGCTGCAGCCTCCACCACGTTCTCCCCTCTTCAAGTTATGAAAATAAAACCCTAAAATGTGTTTAAATACTCTGCTACAGTGACTTGCTACAGTGCCCCCGTATTATACATGCTACAGTGGCTTGTGGAATTATATTTCTATACATCTCACACTGTTTTGATTACAACTTTTGGTACACTGAATGGATTTATAAACCGTAAATTTCTCCAGAAAATAGACTTCGAGAGCTTTCCAACGGTATATAACATGTTATCGGGTTCATTGTATATCAATACAATTAAATCCGAGAAGATGGTTGACTAGCAGAGGTGAAAATGAAGGGTTTTACTCTATTTTTGTGCAAGTTACTCCAAAACTCCTATAAACATCAAAATCACACAAAAACATAAAAATACCAAGGATTATAGTAATGAAACATAGATGAATTGATATGAAAATGATACATAAATAGACACCTTTCACCTACTTGCTATCAGAAATAAGGTAGATAATTCCCACATCAAGTAGTTTAAGAACTTCAGCCCTAATAACCTCTTTCATATGTGGATTTAATCTTCTTTGAGGTTGTTGGGATGTTTTGGCATTTTCCTCTAAATGTGTTCGATGTGTGCAAATTAAAGAATTAATGCCTTTTATATCTTTTAAAGTCCACCCGATTGCATTTTTATGCCTTTTAAGCACTTGTATCAACTTACCTTGTTGCTCGCATGTGAGGGATGAAGAAATTACCACCGGATATGTCTAATTCTCCCCAAGATATGCATATTTCAGTCCTTCAGGTAAGGGCTTTAATTCTAACTTGGGAGCTTCCTCTTCCTTGCTTTCATTCATTTGCCCTAATTCTTCAAATCTTGAGTTTGAGCCTTTTTCCATCACCTGTGCACAATCCAATAAAGAACATATATCAGAAAGATCAGACTCTAGTTCTATACTTGATTCTAATGAATTCACTAGACAAGTTTCCAAAGGGTCAGAAAAACTCCCTTTTTGAATGTGATCTTCCACAATAGATTCAATTACATTGGCCTCGTCAATTTCATCTTCTTCTTCATTTGTTTGCACATATTAAAAACATTAAGTTCCAATGTCATGTTCCCAAATGATAGCTTCATGACTCCATTCCTGCAATTAATCAAAGCATTAGAAGTAGCTAGAAATGGACGCCCTAAAATAACAGGAATTGAATTACTTACTTCTACTGATTGTGTGTCTAAGACGATAAAATCCACTGGGTAAATGAATTTATCGACTTGAACTAATACATTTTCTATTACTCCTCTTGGTACTTTAATTGATCTATTAGCAAGCAAAAGAGTCACAGAAGTCTGTTCTAACTCACCTAGATTGAGTTTTTGAAAAACCGAGTATGGAAGCAAATTCACACTAGCACCAAGATCAAGTAAAGCTTGTTCAGATTTATGGTCTCCAATAACACATGAAATTGTAGGACAACCTGGATCCTTATATTTCACTGTATTATTATTTTGAAGAATAGCACTTACTTGCTCGGCTAGAAAGGCCTTCTTTTTCACATTCAGTTTTCTTTTTACAGTGCACAAGTCTTTCAAAAATTTTGCATAAGAAGGTACCTGTTTGATCACATCAAGCAAGGGAATGTTGACCTTTACCTGTTTGAAAATTTCAAAGATTTTTAGAATTGTGAGTTGGCTTCTTTTGTGTGGCTAATGCTTGAGGAAATGGAGGCACAGATGAGGATTTGGTTTCTTCTTTGCTAGGTGTTGGTTTGGCCACCTCTTCCTGTCCTTTAGAGATCGATTCTTCTTCTTTCTCACAAGGGTCAGGAATGTGTTTTTCAACAATCTTACCATTGCGAAGGGTCATGACTGACTTGGCTTGGTCAAAATAATGATTACTTGAACTCCCTGCATTTGAGTTAGATTGATCTTTGGGGTTTCGCAATGTTTGAGAAGGAAATTTTCCTTTCTCTTGGATCCTAAATGTAGATGCAAATTTTGCAAGAGTTTCTAACAAATTTGCTAATATTTGAGCAGTTTGACTATTGAAAGTCTGTTGCTTTGTAATGAATGAATGCAATATTTCTTTAAAGTCATTCCTAGGAGGAGGAGCATATGCATGATCATGAGAATTTTGAAAATTTTGTCGTGTTTGAAAAGGGACTTGTGAAGATTGTGCATGATTATCATTTTTCCAACTAAGATTTGGATGATTTCTCCAACCAGGATTGTAGGTTTGTGAGTATGGATTATGATTTGGCCTTTTGAAAGTGTTCAAGGCATTGGCTTGCTCATGGAGACATTCCATAAAGGCAGGCAAAGTTGGGCAATCATCAGTAGAATGGTCATTGTCATCACAAATGTTACAAACATTTTCTTGAATAAAATTCAATTGACCACTCTTTTTCATTTCTAAAGCCTCGACTTTTCTAGCTAGGGATGCATATTTGGCTTGAAGGTCATGGTCTTCCCTAAGGTTGTAAATACCTCTATTGGATGTCGAGGTTGGGGTCTTGCTTGGTACCTCATAGGTGCCAGCAGTGTCCCAATTTTGTGCCTTTTCTGCCAAGGAATCTAGGAAGTCAAGTGCTTCCTCAGGGTCTTTTTCTTTAAATTCTCCATTACACATTAATTCTACTAGTTGCCTATCTTAAGGTGTTAACCCTTCATAAAAGTGTGCAACTATTCTCCAAGTTTCAAAACCATGGTGAGGACAGGTATTAAGTAGTTCCTTATACCTATCCCAATATTAGTAAAGGGTTTCCCCTTGTTTTTGAGAGAAATCAGAAATTTGTCTTTTAAGAGAATTTGTTCTATGGGTAGGAAAAACTTTTTTCAAAAATTGTTGTTTCATCTCATCCCATGAACTGATAGAATTCGACCTCAAATTTTGTAGCCATGTTCTAGCTTTATCTTTTAAAGAAAAAGGAAAAAGCTTTAATCTACTGGTGTTTATGCTACAATTTGGGTCAGTGTAGGAGCTACATACCTCTTCAAAGAGTTTTAAGTGCGAATATGGGTTCTCCATGTCAAGGCCATGAAAAGTAGGTAGAAGTCGAATAAAACTTGGTTTGAAATTGAAATGGATTGAATATGGAGGAGAAACTACACAAGATGGTGCACTAGTCCTTACCGGATTCATGTAGTCTCTGAGGGTTCTTCGTTGGTTTTGATCATTTTGTTGCGAACGGTTGTCCCCTTCATCTGTGAATATTTTCACATGATTGTCGGCCATGTTTTCTAAGGAAGATGATGTTTTTCTAACAAGTCTACCACTAGATGTTCGTGACCAAATTTTCATGCAAGGAAGAGAGACGGAAAGAGAAGAAAAGATGAACACACAAGAAATTAATATCTAAGATGAGAAAAGAGAACACTTACAATTTTGCACGCCAAATTTTACCCTCCTCGGCAACGGCGCCAAAAACTTGACACATCTGAAAAAGGATTGTCTCCCAAGTATAAGAGTGTCGAAGTAATAAACCCGGTAGGACCGGGGTCGATCCACGAGGAAGGGGATTTTAGCGCTACAAATTATAAGCTAAGCAAATACGATATGATGATTCAAAGAGATGGCAAGATAATATCAACTAATATAAGTAAAGAATAAGTTCTTAAACAATAAATGAGAATAACACAAGAGAAATTCACACAATAATAATGAGGGCTAAGGTTAGGGGATCCGCCCTTGATATTTCAAATAAGGGTAAACAACCCCTTTTAGTTATATGAATTATATTTGCTTCGTTACCAATATTTATACCACTTCTTGTAAATGGGTTCAAGTATCCAATGTGCCAATCATCATATGTCTACAATAAATCAAGGTTCCTAACTAGATTCGTGTCGGTAAGGAAGAACCATACATCATCTAGAAAGGATCCAAAGCATTTGATGTGCCAAGGATTGTCGACAATGGATCAAGACCTCCACTTTACGAGTGGTGTCAAGATTGATTAAGAAATTAAATATAAATCATATTGAATAAACATCATAAGATTATGATTATTAAGCACATATTAAGGGTTAGAGAATCCTTAATCTCATATCAAGGGCTTCACCTTTTCACCTTAGCAAGAGAGAAATTAGCAAGACATTATAAGGGAAAGAAAACAAATTATAAGAAAAAGGAAATTCATTAATAACATAGAAATACAAGAGAGAAAAACAATACAAGATCCCAGAAGGCCAAGATGCCCTAATGGGTCACAAGGCACCTCTATTTATAGATACATTCAAGGGCAAACTTGTCAAATTACAAAAGAATAATTGTCAAATATTAGATGCACCAACTTTGACAATTGGGATAATTAGGTGAACCGACTTTGACTACCAATTTTGACCTTGAATTATTGTGAATTTTAATCACATGTCTTCGTGAAAATTGTAGATATTTCTCTTAGCTTTCTAGAACATCTTGATTCATACGATTTGGATATGTATTCTGAGAGATATGGTCAAAATTCTGAGGCATAGTCAGGCTGGGCTGAATCTGCAGATGGGTTCACTTCAAGCCCATTTTTGGTCCTTGTGAAATGCAATCTTGTAGATGATTTAATCATATTTTCAAAACATTAAGATTTGTACCATAAATAGTAAGTTATGCCCATTTTACCAAACCTATAACAAAACCAAAATTAAGAAAAACTTAATTCCAAAGATTCAAAGACTACAAACATGTTTAAGTTAAGGAATTTAATGACATTATTAATGTAATATGATGAATTAAACTCTTATTAAGCATACATATTTAAGTGTTTATCAGTAAGTGAAAGTTGAAAGCAAAGAACTTGATTGTTGAGTCAACATTGAAGAATTCAGAGTAATACTTAAAGCCTTCTTCATAGTGTTGATAAATATTGTTATGTAAAGTTAAGTTTTAATTTATACTATAAATTTGTTTTTTTTTCCATTGTTTAGGTTTGATATCTACCAATGTGGACTATATTTAAGAAAAATAAGTGTTGAAATTGTGATTTTTTCGTATAAAAATATTGAATTTTTGTTCATTGATGATTTGCACGACAGTTTTCTCGTAAGAGTTGTGCAGCACGACTCTTTACTGCATGACTATTTTTGTAAAGTAGTTTTGTGATTTTTAAGTTTAGAAAAAATGGGCAATATGTGATATCATGCATATTCACATAAATTTTCTTATGGTATAATATGTTTAATTCCCTTATGAATTTGTTACAAATTTGACAAATATGCAAATTCTTATACATATAGAATTTGAGTTAATTGTGTTGTTTTCAATTTGCCTTAGGCTTCAATAAATAGATAATGTTCGTTTCCTATTGTTTATGATGGTGAATAGGTGTCCATTGGCAGAGAATATTTTTTCAATGGTCGTAGAAGCAACGGTATGATGTTGCCTATATCAACAACCTATGAAGAGTTGGTCCGTAACTTTCTGAAGTCACTAATAAATCATTAGCGGAAAACATATTTTCATTGCAATATGTGTTAAGGGCACATATTCCAATTCCTCTCTTAATTGTAGAAAGTAATGATGATTTAAAATATTTCTTAGAAAAAAACCTTAATGTGGACCCTTCAAATAGGATCCCTTTATGCGCAGTTATTGAACCTCATTCACATGAAATTGATATTGAAAATGGTATGGGTTTGAGGGAGGGTAGTAACCAATTTTCTACCAGTGTTCCTGCAAAATACATAAAAGAACATCTTCATGTAGTTCCATCCACTATTAATGAAGATGATGTGCTAGAAGAACCATTAGTTAATAATGATCTCGATGCTATTCATTTGGTTGATTTACATAATTTTGATCATGTCCAATAACCAGAATCACCTTCATGTCAAATTTTTGAGTCAAATCGTGAAGGTTATTTTTCTAGAGGTAATGGGCTTTCAACCAATCATGATTAAGAAAGTAATTCAAATTCATTTGCAACTTCTAATGTCGGGTCATCATCTAGACTTTTTGATAGTAACACTGACTTATACGTAAGTGTTGTGTTCAAGAATAATAGTGATTTGCAAAACAAGATTAACATTTTAGCAGTAAGAAGGAACTTTCAGTTTAGGGTTAAAAGGTCCACCAAAACCCTTTACAATATAGCATGTGTGAGTGAATTTTGCATGTGGCGACTTCGTGCTATGAAATTTAAGAATTGTGAGCTTTTTAAGGTGACGGAGTTTTTTGACACACATACATGTGTTCTTAACATTCTTTAGCGTGATCATCGTCAAGCTACATCAAAGTTAATTGCCATGGATTTTCACGAGAAGTACAATGATATTGGAGTAACTTATAGGCGTAATCATATTAAACATGATGTAGCAAAAAAGTATGGAATTCATATTTCATATGCAAAGGCGTGGCGAGCGCGGGAACATGTGTTACAGTTGGTTCTGGATTCACTAAAAGATTCATTCAGATTATTACCAAGATTTTGTCATATGTTAGAGAAGCATAATCTTGGCACTATCACTTATATACATACTGATCCACATGACCATTTCTTATATTTCTTTTTGCATTGGGCGCTTCCATACGTGGCTTTAGAACTTGCATAAGGCCTATTGCTGCTGTTGACGGGACTTTTTTGAAGGACAAGAATAGAGGCACCTTGCTTGTGGCTGCATGTATGGACGGTAATAATCAAATTTATCCTTTCGCATTTGGGTTTGTGGACTCTGAAAATGATGCATCTTGGGAATGGTTTTTAACGAAATTGAAGGATGCTATTGGTACAGTTGGCAATCTTGTAATAATCTCCGATCATCATAAAAGCATAGGCAAGGGGGTGGGAAAAGTGTTTCCTGATGCTCATCATAGTGCTTCTGTTTATCATATTTCACAAAATCTTAGGGCCAAATTGAAAGATATGGTTAAATGATATTTTCTTTACAGCCAGTGAAGTTTATCATCGATGTGAGTTTGAGGAGCTAATGCAACAAATTAATGGTATCGACCAATGTATTGCACACTATCTACACAAAGTTGGGTATGCCAAGTGGGCTTGTTCCCATTTTGATGGAAAAAGGTATAGTATTTTGACAACCAATATTGCAGAGTGACTTAACGGTGTTCTTAAGGAAGCACAAGAGTTTCTCATTGTGAAGTTAGTGGTTCATATTAGATCAGAGGTGTTGCAAAAATGGTTTTCTACACGTCGGGAATAAGCAATTAACATGACAACTCTATTAACAACATGGGCTAAAAAACAATTGAAGAATAGGCATGAGGAAGGACTATCTTATATAGAGTAGTACCAATTAGTCTACACAAGTTTATTCTTAAGGATGGATATTTAGATGGTCATGTAGACTTGCATGCAAGAACATGTAGCTACCGACAATTCCAAGTTGAATAGTTACCATATAAAAATGTTATTGCTGTGTGTAGAGTTCATAACTTATTAGTCTACACTTTTTGTCATCACTTTTATAAGTCTAAAGTCCTACTAGTTGCTTATACAGAGTCTATTTATCCTGTTGGTCCATCAAAGGAGTGAGACATCCCAACTAAAGTTGTGGCACGTATAATATTACCCGCTACATATTCTCGTGGATGGGGTCGCCAAAAGAAGAATCGAATTCTGTCGTTGGGTGAAGAAAAGACATTACGTAAATGTAGGAGGTGTGGTGACACAAGTCATAATCGGAAGACATGCCGATCAACGAATCCATTGTCAACCCAAAGAAATCAGGAGGCTCCATCACATGATACTGGTGGTACAAATTTAATGTCTAAATATTGCCATTATAATGAATTAACGTACTCACCATATTTACGACTAACAATTGCTCATTGATTTTTGTTATTTTAGGTCCATAATATATGATCTCCTAAATGAAGGTAGAAGAGCTTGGGCTTTATACATGCCAAGTTATAACGTTGGGAGTGACTAAAACATAAGTATGATAAAAAGCACATTAGGGTGAAGTTGAAGACCTATGTTATCTGTGGGCCCTTTCTTTATCACTGTGAATTGTATTCAATTGTTTATGTTCATTACAACTAGATTTCTCATATGTGACGATATGTTTTTAATGCTTATTATCACATTAAAAGCTCTTTACTAGTATGCACAACCCACTCGTGCTACTTGCACGACCTATTCTTGCAAAAAAAATTAAATCTAGAATTTTGCATGACCAAGTCGTGTATCCTGTATGACTTAGTCATGCAATGCTTGTGAACAACATTGAAAACTCACTATGGTTTTCGTACTGGTACACTACAAATATTTGTTCACGCTTTGACTTGCCTCAACCGTGGATAATTATCAGTTGCGTGTTCATTAACATCTACAAAAGGACTATGTAGGTTAGCCGTTTCCAAGTAATGCGATGTTATTAGTCTTACATAATAATTAGCTAAAATATAAGAAAAAATGACTACAAAACATGGCTCTGCTTTGTTTTTGCATAGCACGACAATGATGTGTTAGTGCAAGTAGCCATCATTAAAAGAAACGAGTTCTAGAATACTACAACCCCAAGGCATGCAGTAATTTTGCACGACTCAGTTGTGTAGTAAATGAAAAATTAATAAAATCACAGAATTTTGCACAACCTAGTCATCCCGCTTGCACGGTCGATTCGTGCAAAATTCTAAGATCTAGAAATTCGCACGTTTGTGTCATGAAAGAGGCAGGACTAGGTTGTGCAATAGAAGAGAACATAGAAATAGCACGAATTTTGCATAACCAAGTTATGCTTCCAGCACGACCTAGTCATGCAAAAAAAGAAATTTGGAAATTTGCACGACTGGGTCGTGCAATAAATGAGATCTTATAGAAAAATCTCATAATTTTGCACGACCTGGTCGTGCTGCCAGCTCAACCCAGTCATGCAAAAAATGAAATCAGGAAATTTGCACGATTTGGTCATGCAATAAATGAGATCTTCGTAGAAAAATCTCATGCTTATGCACGACTCAGTCCTGCTGCCTTAGTCGTGTTGCTAGCATAACCCAGTCATGCAAAAAATGAAATTAGGGAATTTGCATGACTGGGTTGTACGTATGGCACAACTAGGTCGTGCAGTAAATGAGATATTCCTAGATAATCTCATGCTTCTACATGACCCAATCGTGCAAAAAATGAAATCAAGAAATTTGCACGACTGGGTTTTACAGTACTCGAGAACTTCATAAAAAAATCTCTGAATTTTGCATGACCGAGTCGTGTGAAATTTCAGATTACATTTTTTTGCACGACTGGGTCATGTAGTGGATACGAACTTTATAGAAATATCTTTTTTTTTTGCATAACTCAGTCATGCAAAGAAGTCAGATCTGGAATTTTGCGAACGTAAAAATTTCACTATTTTTCCAATTTCGTAGTCCTACTACCTGCACGGCCCGTATGTGCAAGAATCGTCAACAACATTATAAATTCCAATACAAGCCATATTTTCTATTTGAAACCTGAGCAGCTTTTTAATCATGGCACTATTGAGTTTTTCAAAGGTATTATATGTGTTAATCTTGTATACAATGAGTAGCCATGTTATTTCATTTGACGACCCAAAGCTATACATAGAACTCAAAAATTTTGGAAATGGTTATTCACATGTTATTCTTTTCAACCGTATTATCTTAGAAGTGCTCCTCTTTTGCTCTCACCTAATTGGAAGTGAAACTAAAAGTACAACACATAGTGGAAAAACCTGCATATATTTGTGTAATAGATACTACTATTGAAGGAGTTATACTTCGATGCTAACACACTAAATTAAACAAAGGTTATTAGAACGCAATTACTCATTCAAATCAAGACATATCTAAAAGAATATTACAAATATTAGGAATAGTTACAAGAAGATGATACATGTCAGGTACTGGATAGAGTGGGAACAAACTAAAAAAATGGTACATTTTGTTTGCAAAATGGGAAATGTAACTCATTTCCATGATGTCATATCAAATATATCTATAGATAACTCCTTCCTTTCGTATTGGGCATGGTCTGTATGACATATATCTTCCATCAATTGACCAGTAATCAGACAGTGCAAGTACAATATAACAAAAACTCCATAATCTCTATTGAAAAATAAGAAAATATAATGGTTAGTTACTTGTTCATGATAACTTATGTAAAAAGAAACAAGTTTGTTGATTATTAAAATGACATCTTATGTGTTGTTGGGGAACACCTTGAACTCAAATCACCAGGCATGGATCCGTACCACCACCATCATTGACATCGATAGCCTTTAGCAATAAAGGAACCATATGTGCATATGGCTTCAGTTGACATTGAAATTCATCATCCCTATACAGGTTGTAGTCTGAATCATATACATTGATTTTGTTTTCTTTCAAGTTAACTACTCTTAACACCTAATGAATTTTTCCAACATTTATTGGAATGAAAGCCCAACAATCAAGCAAACACACACATATGCATATGAGACAATATTGCAAAATGAACATATTCGTAGATAGGAATTAGTTTAATTTTTTTATACTCACCCTCTCTGCGGACAACCATGACATGCCTTGAAATCTGGTTTCGCTTTTAGCATAGTGAATGCATTTGTCATCGTGCTCAGACCAAAGTGGTTGTTGTTCTTCAAATAATGAGAATTTTGAGCACAAGATTTGCTACATGTCACACATGGCAGTTCATTGAATCTATGTACACAACAAATCATGATTTCTACTAAATTAGTTCATTATGGTTACATACAAACCTAAAAAAAAAAACACTCCATTATCACATATTGACCATTTTCACTTGCGTATCTATGCTTTATGAACCAAAATACGACATTCATGTGTTGTAATCATAACTATATTTTAGTTGGAAGTAGATAATAAATGTTGTTCAGTAACATGTTGACTTCCATACATACCACGTCACAACCAATCTCTAGGTTTGGAGAGAGTTTTGAAGAACTTTTTGTCACCAAGAATTAGACCTAGTTCAACATTAATTACCAAAGTAATTTATAAGAACAAAAAGGTACATTTGACCCGAAGAAATATGTAAATAAAGAATGGATGCATTTAAACCAAACACATAAGTAACGAAATTATGAAACACACTTACAATTTCCTATCATCTTCTTTGTTCTGTAGCCAAGTATTCAATTCTTTCAAGGCCTCCTTGTCTTCCGGTTGTGTTTTTTCAATGGGTTTGTGTGAGGAGGTTTACAAGATTTTGCATTTGTTGTTGGCCACTTACGCAAGTAAACCTGCTACATTTGACTTATAATAGTGACCTTTGGTGGGGACATGCATGTGTGGGGGAGCATCTCACGTGGGTGGTTTGAATCCTCACAATTCTACATGTTGAAGAGATGTCGACGTGTGCGTATTCTTCTCACATTTGGGTTCTGAAACTTGATTGACAACATTGATATCGTGAATGTTAGTGCATTCGGTGGCTGGCTCCCCAATGTATTTTCATTACGGCACTTTCTTAATAAAATATACAAGGAGTCCTAAAAAACCTATCATCAATAATAGAAGATGAGATGCTGAATTTTTATTGTAGATAACAAAAGAAGTAAGAAAGTAAAAGCATTACTTACCAGGAAAGGAGAACTATGTTGCTGTCTTGAATCTCCGTATCTAACTTGTAGAAATGAGAGGATTTGATTAAGTGAGTTCTCTATCCGATCAAGTTGTTTAGTGATTTTATCCTCCTTGTTCTGTTATGTGGTCCAAAGATAGCCTATTTCACCCTCTATGTGGACAATCTTCTCATTCTATAAATGAAAAATGACAAGAGTGAAGTGTAAATGTAATATGCAATAATGAAATAATAATGTTAAAAAACAAATTATGCAATAATAAAAATTACCATGCGGTCTAATCATTCCTCAATACTTGAACGGATAGTCGGTCCATGCTGAATTAAGTCCACTCTAGGAAGTGAAGTGGTAGATGTAGTGTCATTTTCTTTAGGAGGCGATGTGGCTCCATCTTGTGCCATATGCTAATCTTTTGCCCTCTTAAACCTTGTTTTTGTAATCCTTATTTTTGTAGAATGGAAAAAGTGGGAAGTGTATGGCTTGGCGGTCTCACCTGGTTGTGCATGCAAATCACTTTCACCTTGCACCTATCAAATATGCATAAAATCCAAGGTTTTCAAATTTATTATACATTTTAATTGAAATCCAAAGATATATATTTCATGGGTCCATACCTGACTTTGACGAAAAATGATCTCCTCCACTTCCTTATTAGTATGGTAACTTGTCGTAGTCCACTTAAGAATGAATGGACACTCTTTTTCCAACTTAATTGTCAATCTAGGATTACATTGGTCAAAAGTCTCGTAAATCCACACCTATTACACGGAAAGAAGTTGTAAATAGGTTATAACATATTAAACAAAGGAGGACAAAAGGAAAAACGATACAACACATTTACCTGAAATGCATATGGAAAGCCATGTAAGTTATAATGCTCTTTATGAGTGCTCTTCTTCAATTTCTTTGCACTCCATTTGGTCAGTCGATCCTGAATGTTATTTCTCACGTTGTTTAATGTAGTATAAAAGCATTTTTGTCCCTAAGGATATACGTTGAATGCACCGATATCATCAAGCAAATGAAGATGATCTATCTTAATTTTCGTTATTGGTTATTTACCTAACAATTCACACTCCAAGAAATACAACATTGCTAATTTTACTCTTAGCATGTTAATAGTAACTGGGCTTTGTAGGAATGCCGTTTGTAATTCCCCATGGTCGAACTTAACTCTTCTGCCAAGTAGCCCGTGACACCAGCTTTGTTCTTGAGGGATCTTCTTTCGCATATCATAACTTGGGAAATTGCTGAACTGTAAGCCAGTAATGGACGCAAACTTTCTCGATGAAAATGTTACCTTCTTTCCATTATCAAGAAAATGTCATTCCATCATCCTCAGTGTGCACTTCCCTCAAAAGCATCTTGTGACAAATAGATGATGAAAATTGTATTTTGTGCATGTCCACAAGACGGCCAAAGCATGAATGCTTAAACAATTTCAATTAAGTCTTCGAAAATGTTCCCTAAATGTTGTCTAAAACCTCATTGAGCTTTGACCTACAAGTTATCTTTGCAGGAAAAAAATCAATGTCCTTGATTTTAGGCTGCAAGGATGATACCATTTCGTTGATACTGAGTACCATAATAAGATCAAAGGATAATAATGTATAAGTATTTTGGAAATAAAGGGTGTTCCAACCTAGCTCATCAGCTATCATTTCTTCATATGGCCTTTCAACATCTACAAATATCTTTTCTTTTTATGGCTTTCATTTCTCTCTTGATACCTTGCTTTCTTTTCCTTTCTTCATTCTCCTCGCCCTAGATACCTTGTTTTTCCTTATTTTAACCATCTTCGTAAAAACCCTTTACATATAACAATGCATATCAATAACCTCTTCATTAAAATAAAAACTTCAATGTATAAGCAGATCTTTTTTTAAAATAATTTACATGGCAATCAAGTTATAATCCTATATATGCTTCAAGAAAATTAAATACATAAATAAGTAAACAAAAAGGAGCAGAGTAATTTTTCATAACCAAATGGAGGGAATTAGTTACCTATAACAAGCAAGTAGGAATCTGGATGAAACCCTGCAAAAAAAGATTAACCTTTTTCGGATGCTGAGTGGAACATGTGTGATCACATAGAACAGACCTTTCAACGTGTAAATTCCTCTAATAATCCCTGTATCATAGAGGCAACGCATAAGTTTTTAAGTAATAATTAAAAAATAAAAGTTACAGAGACAGAATTTTTCCTAAGTTAGACACTTAAAATAATAATAATAATAATAAAACAGTTAACTCTATTTATGTTTGAAAAGTTGTGTGAAGAGTTGAAGCTTAAAGGTGTTTCTAGTTAGCATGTTAAAATTCTCGATACATGTTTGTGATGCTATAACTATACAGTTCTATCTCACATGATTTTTGAATATGTTAAAAGGTTAGATCCCAGTATAATGTAGAACCAACAATTTGATTTGAAAACATATACAAAGTGAACAGTACAAATATTTGGTAGTAACATGGTTGGTAATAGACAGGTGAGATCACCATTTGATCTTGTTAAATTTGTGCCCAATGAATGATTGAATGCGACCAGTTTTAGTGGTTAATATCTAAAATCAGTGAATAATGACAATTTTTAAAAGATAAAACTTTTATAAATTAAAAAAAAACAAAATAAGTTATATTTATACCATAAAATTAATGCCGGATTGGGTCCTAAATTTTCTATATGCTGGCTAATTGTTGAATTATAGAATGTAATGTCGATACTAGACTAATCAAATTTTTGAAAGCCAAAATTAGAATGATTCATAGCATATGGCTCCAAGAACCATTGACATATAAACTATCAAAAAACTAATAATGCTTACAAATCATCTACCCCCTGTATATTTTGTGCAATTATGTAATAAAATTAAAAAAAAACCCAAAAGTGAGGTTCATTCCACTCACTCTTTATATATAAAATAATATATTTCAATCACAATTTTTTTTCTTTAGGTAATATATACAAATGTAGTATAAATTTTGACTAAAGAAAGTCCATCAAGTATTGCCACAATTATAATTCCCTCAATATGGCTACAATTACAACAAAGAGAGTATAACTTGACTTCAATTTCAAACTGCAAACTACTTTAGTTTCTCATGTCACAGAAATAGCTTATTTTGAGGAATGTTAAAACATTAATTTATTTTTCAAATCTCATAAATGCTTCAGTTTGATGAATGAACATTTAATCAATATTACTTAAACAATACACCCTCTAAAAAGTTAACATCATAAACGTTGTTGGGATTTTATTAAACTTGCTTCACATTGATATAGTATCTACAAAATCTGTTTTTGGTTTTACCCATTATTTTATAAAAACAATCACTTAAAAAAAGAGCAAAAATTATGTATATTATTGTCAAAACTTAGATGTACCCAATAGCAACATTCCAATTGGAGGGTATAAATAATATTTGGAAAAATCAAATTGGCATCTACCCAACCAAGAAACTATACATAACTTGGATGCAAGAGCTCATTGAACTAATGCAATTGAAAGGTTTTCTAATCTCTTAGCTATTCCTAAAACAAAATGCTTTAGGAAAAAATCAAATCAAATTTCAGCCCATCTATCCAATTTTGATTTGTCATTCGAAGCTCAAAGCCCTTAAAGCAAACACCAAAACACGAAAGCATCTAGATCAACTCCAAAGAAAAAAACTAATCCAAATTCAACACATTATATAATAGAAGCCACAATCGATTTCTCAACTTGTCAATTAATTGTAGAAAAACGATAGCATTACAAATAAAAAGCAAAAGGGTACATGAAATAGACTTGAGAGAATGTAACAAAGGCAAGAAAGTCATCGACACAAGCGAGAGCTATGTTTGCTACAGACAAGTGAAGAGGGAAAAAATCGAGAACACCCATCATTTCTCTTTATGGGTATGTGAAACAAACCTAAGAGAATGCATCGTTTATGTGCAAGCAGGACCCAAGCACAGTGGTGGAGTGAGTCGAGGTTTGAAGATGCAAGTTCAAGGGAGGTAAGCACGACGCGACACAGCAGCAGAACTAGCAGGATGCGAGTAAGAGGCCAATTGAGGCGCGAGACAAGATGCAAAGATGCAATCAACAAACGAAGGCTAGCAGGATGCAAGCACAATGGTGGGAGCGACCACTAGAGGCGAGCTGATGAAACCAAATACGTGTGTCATGATGTCTGCACGGAGGAGTTGAGTGACTGATATTTCATTTGTTATTTTTCCAATTTTCATGGGTATTTTGGTATTTTCCTTCCTTCGAAAGGTCAACTTGCTTAATTTTGAAAAAGGAGGTAGTTTTACTTAATGGGTTTGGTAAGGGGTTATTTGGTGAAAATCTCACAAATACATTCCCCTTAAGTCGCTATTCTTGAATTTAAACACGTGTTAAACTCTAAATCAACTCTAATACGTAGCTCCAAGTCAAGTCCAACCTTACAAATACAACTGTAATGGAAAGTTGTTGCTAAATAACACTATCTCAGCTAAATAATCAACTTTGTCTCCAATTCATGAATTTAGTGGATCAACCCTATTGTTCCACTAACGATAATGGTTTCCTATGGCTTTAGGGAAGGAAGACCATAACCAATATTTTTGTGTATTTTATTTATTTGTGTTCAAGTTTGTAAGACATTTTGGTCACCCAAATTTTGACATATACATATAACATGCATATATTGAAATACATGTTTTTATGCTATAGATAATGTAAATTCTAAAGCCACAAACTTAGTTACGTCAAACAAAATTAAAGAAGTTATGAAATATATAATAAACATAAATAAATATGGTATAGAAAAAAATTACGCGGTTCGGCTAAACCAGCCAATAACCACGAGCAGCCAAGCTGCAATTCACTATTACATTCATGTTTCCAAGGACTAGGACTTTACAGTTGATGAACCCCACATTCACTCACATTCACTCACACTCACTCAACATATGTAAACAATGTTCTGACCCCAACAACTCCATCCATAGCAAACCAACTTCCTAAAACTTTGATGCACTTCACTTTCCATAACTTTAGTCCCTCTCAAATTGTATTACAATTACCCAAAGAGATAATCACACTCTTTAGCTAATCACAATCATGATAAGTGAAGAATACGTATCACTGCTTAAGCTTAACATAGCATTTTGCACACAAAATTGATAAACTTAACTTCAAATAAAAGACTCCTATATAGTTATATACATCCAACAAGCTAACAATCCTTATTACATAAGGATTCTTCAAGATTTGTAAAGATCTCTCAATGACCCGCATATCTTGAAGACTTAGGAAAGCTAAATAACGTTAAAATATTCAGTGAATTAGATAAGAGTTGTCTTTCCTAAAGTTGGATAAAATAAAAACTTTCCAAAACAAAAACAATATCCTGGAGATATTATGTAGTTAAGTAACACTTAACTATATCAGTTAAGTAGGAAAGTAAATAATGTTGAAAATATCCAAGAATTTGTTTTCTCAAAAATGCCAACAAAGCAATGTCAATGCCACATAGATGAACATATGATACATGGCATTATCCAAACATATAACTTTATATAAATTATCATCAAATTGATGTATCTATAATAAATTAATCAAACTAATAACGTCATTTTTAATCAAATATTAACATTTTTTAAATTTTAAGAAAAGTAAATTCTCAAAATTCAATTAATTACATCTAGAGAAAGAAAAAAATAATTAGTTTATAGATGAAAATTTTGAATTATTTTGTAATTGTAAATTGAAGAAAAATGAAATTATAGTTTTAACAAATTGAAAGTAGTAGTTGTATTATTTCTAAATAAAGTCGGGCCTATTTATCTAATTCATAATGATAAAAACAATATTAATGAGTTTAAAATAAATATAACTCAAAAATTAAAAAAAGGGTTAATCTTGTGCACCTCCCTAATCTTTTGACTTATTATCACACAAATTAGCCTTTTACACTGTTATATACATTTGGTCCATAGGTTTTGAGAAACTCATTAAGGATCACCCTTCTGTTAACTTTGCCATTACATGACATCATTTTCTATCCAATTCTAATTAATTACGTAAATACCATTGAACCAGATTTCTTTTAAGATATTTAAATGAAAATTAATAATATTTAAAAATTATGAAAAAATTACATTTAAAAAATCCTAATTAAAAGAAATAATTATATTAATCTTGAAATAATTAAACCCTCATTAAAAATCTCAAAACACCCAAATCTTTAAAAAAAAAAAATCCCAACACAATCTCATCTCCTTCCTCCCTTGCATCTGGCCTCCCCATCGCACCTGGCTTCATAATTGGCAAAATCAATCAATGACTCTCAGTTATGATCATACAAGGAGCACTTTTTCTCCCACATGCTATATTCACTCAACAATTTCTCACACTCTTCCACCAGAAGAGAGACTTTTGGGCAAAACTTGGGCCAGACTTTGGTTGGGCAATGGTAAGCCGATTTGCTTTTGGCATTTTGCACATACCCCGCCTAACATCCCTATATGCACTAGGCTCCATCTCCAAATCCACTTGTGAAATTAAAATATAATATATTTTTATTGATTTACATTTGTTCTTTTTCTTTTTGGTAAAAGTGTGGTGTAGTAGGCATTTTGTTTGGTGGAGGGGAGATGTGGAGCTTAGTGATTGACTTGTTAGTGCCTATGGTGGCCGGATTTTGGGTGTTTGGTGGCTGGGTTATGGGAGGTGGTTGCTGGTTTTTGTGGTTTTTTGGGTGTTTGGTGGCTGTGCTGGATTTTGGGTGTTTGGTGGTTACTGTCATTTCTGGATACAAAGAAAGAAAATCAATTTGTAATTTCTAATTTGTTTATAACTTGGGTTTCAGGTTATAAATTTGTTTATAATTAACCTTTGGGTGTCACTCAATTTTTTGGCATTTTAGTGTAATTGCTATGTTGGGTTTTATAATTGTCTAATTTGTGTTTTGATTTTCTAGGTAGATTTGGATGAAGATTGAAGAGGGTTTTTTGGTTGATTTGTAATTGATTTTCTGGTTGTGAGATTTGTTGAAGTTGTGGAAGGCTATGGGTTTTCGTTTGATGAAGATGAAGATAGAGGAAAAAATTTAAAAAATATAAAATAAAATACAAATTTATTGTATATAGTTAAATGACTATTATAACCACCATAACCCATTATTTACTTTAATTTAACAATTAAACTAATAGAAAGTGATCCCTGATAAGTTTCTCAAAATATAGGGACTAAAATATAAAAGTTTAAAAGACCCATCTGCATGATAATAAGCCAAAAGTAGAGGAGGTCTAGGCATTAACCCAAAAAATTTTGATTTTTTTTTTAAAGTTTAAACATTGAGCTTTGTATAATATTAAATTTTAAAAATAATTAATTTAAATGTAATTATATAAAAATATAAATTAAGATTAAAAAAAGGTACCAAAAAGGCGTAATTTTGGTATCGAAGAATTCTTTTTAAATAAATTATCGATCAAAAGAGTGTTTTTCTGGAGCTTTATTACCTAAACAAAGAAAACGTTAAAACTAAAATGATATATTTACACACAAAAAAAAAAGATGTGACTTGATGTAACATAAAGTAAAAGTAATAACGTATATATGTGATGAGTCATGCTTTCAATAATTATATATAGATAGCGAGTTGTCCAGTGTAATGATGATACTGATAAGGTATGGGTTGTAGAGTGATGTGACTTAAAGTATAATGAATCATATAGTAACATATAAAGGAGATTCCTTAGAGATAAAGAAGCATATTAGAATAGTATTCTTACCGTGTCTAAATAAACAATGCGATAGCTTTGTATTAAGTAGAGTTGGATATGAATTTAAATATTTTCTTAGTGTGAAAACACCTTTCTTTTATGGTAACAAAGCCTTCCTTCCCAAAAGGAGTTGAAGAGTAAGGTTCAAAATAATAGAGTTCTCTCAGTTTGGCCCTATCATCGGTTGACTTTTATCATTTTGATATCTTACAATTTCTGATTTAAAAGTTAATATTTAGTTAAGGCTATCCAAAGTGAAGTAATATAGATAGGAAACTTTTAATGTAGTTTGTTGCTCAATGCTAAGCCAAGAGGGCGTGTTTAGAGTTTTTTACCATAGAAAAGTTTATCTATATTATCTTTTTATAGTAAGACCCATGTTTGAGGGCAATATAAGGACTATGGATAAATAAGAGATAGCAAAGACTGAATCTCTAAATTCTTCTTCAGAGATTATTTCTTCTCCTAATTCTGTTACAAATTTCTATTATGAAGCAGAGTATGAGGCAAATACTAGATCCAATTTATTACAACCCTTTCACCTAGATCCTCTCAACTCATACAAGTTTTATGATGTAAGTACCCTTATTCCTAAACTAAAAACCCTTGTTACTTTTAGAACCCTAAGCTTAAGTCTATATATAAGTCTTCAGAAGTTTCAGTCCAATTTATTTTTTCTAAACTCTTCAAAAATTTATCTTCCTATCATTTCTGCACTAGATGTTCATAGGTATTGTTAAGAAGGTTACCGTAAAATTCATTTGGGAGCGTTTCAAATAGGATTGAACCATTATTTTTTGGTGGAAAGAATGTTACTTGTTTTAGCGTTGTATTAGATACTCGTTAGCAAACTTTAAAAAAAGCTTTGATCTCAGCTGTTGAAGCTAGTCTTAATCAAGGTCATGTTGTCATACAAGTTGAGCCTAACTTTAACCTTCATATTTCTAAACCCACTTCGTCAAACACTATCAAAGTTCTGATCTAGTTACATGGATAAGACATGAATCCCAACGAGTTAGCTCTTACAATTCACCGTTCTATGACCTACAAAGTCCAAACACATCTCTTTTCTTTAAAACATATAAATACGCCTATTTCTAAACTTAAAAGTAATAGGACAATTATTCAGCCTCAGACTTTCAAACAAAATCAGCTTATTTTTCCACCCAAATAGATAATGAATATGAGCATAGTAATAAACCTCAAACTATCCATGAAAAGCCAAAACTAGAAAAGTTGTCTGCTGGAAGAACTTGTGTTTCTTTTCCTCAAGAATCAGCTACAATCTATCCTTGTAAGAAGTGTCAGCTTGAAGGCAAGAATCATAGATCATGCTCTTATATGCCAAGAACTCATTTGCTTCCTAGATCTCAGTCAGTTCGATATGGCCGATCTATCAAGATTTTCAAATTTCTAGAAAATGATTTTGTATCTAATGCTTCTGGAAATTATGTTGCTGGAAGCTAGTTGTTCAAAAGCTTGATCTAATAGAGTTCGATCCTAATGAAAAGACGATTAACTGGCAAAACACTAATGCTTTGGATCAAACAGAGCATTAGAATCTATAGCTAAGCAACAGGCGTAGATAAAGGAAGAACTTTATGAAATATATAGGAGACTAAAGAAAGTTCATAAGCTTACAGTTAAGCAACTTTCAGATGCTCATGAAAGGCCTTGTCCAATCAACATGATTGTCAGTACTTGTGTTAATAATGACTACTGTCTTTAGCAACTTCGTAAAGAACAGTGTAGATAATTTGAGCAAAAGAAGAAAAAGAAGACTTCTTGGAAGAAAGATAAACCAAGAAAGTCTTCTAATATTTGGGAAGAAAGTCTTACTAGCAACAGTATCAAAGGCTTTTGGAGAAACTATGATATGCCACCTTTGTAGCCTTGGCCTATTCATGCCTCTGGATGGTATGATGATCAATATGATTCTACATCAGATGGATCAAACTATTCCTCAGACTTTTCCTCTTCCTCAGTTGTTGAATCAATTATGATAGAGTAGCCTCATATTTCTGCAACCCCAACATATGTTGATACTACAAGACGATTCAAGCAAAGTAGTCCTTAGTTCAGGCTAGAAATGAGTGGATGAGAAACTTCTGGAGTCTCTTCTACATCAAATTATGTTGGTGATAATCAAAATAAAGAAAATTAAAAAGATCTAGATGTTTAAGTTCAAGTGCCCAACGTTCCAATAGTAAAGACTTTTTGGAATATTGATGTTCTAAAGGCAGAAGAAAGACCAGCATATTTCAAAAAGATGCTAGTATGAGCAGAAAATGAAATTCAGTGTGCTCCACATCTTAACAGAAGAGCAGTTGCCCTTACGCTTATTTTAGGATTTCTTGGATCTTTGAGAAGATGGTAGGCAGATACTTTTACTTAGCAAAAAAAAAAAAGAGTATATTATTTGTTATGATCAGTCATATAATGAATTAATTAAATATATGGTGCTCATTTATTTGGCACTCAAGATCATAAAAGCGAGATTGCTGAAAAGGAATATCAACAAAACAATTATTATGATGTTAGAATGCTTGGACAGTGTTTTCTCATGGAAGAATCTTTTTATTTCAAGTTCAACAAGCAGACAGCTACAATTATAATAACATTTGTTTTCCATATCCCAGGCCCAATAGCAAAAATGCTTGAAGCAAGGCTAAAAGCTGAGGGTGTGACAGATCTCGCTCCTTTCAATCTTACTAGCTTATATTAGTTAGCCACTGAAGTGATTCAAACTCATTGTCTCAGTCAATATATCAAGAAACAAATGAAACTGATTGAGAAAGCCTCTCTTACTAAGCACTACAACAAGAAGCCATAAAAATTCGGTTATTTACGATAGTCTCCTTATAATTACAGAAAAGAGAAGAATTCTAAAAAGAAATTTTCAAAGCCATGGAAACATTACAAAAGTTCTGAATATCATTTTGTGAAAAAACAAAGGTTTCCAAAGCAATCAGGCATATGTTTTATTTGCAGAAAAAATGGACATTTTGCCAAGCAATGCAGAAAGAAGAAAAAGGCTCTCATAGACTTCTTTAACTTATTGATCAGCCAGATTTTTCATATGACTTGTATTATTGGCCTGAAGATCCAGATGATGCCTTATTATCACTTGAAGTTGAGAATGATGACACAGAAAGTGATTGAGCTTTGGTCACATGAGCAATATTTTTTCCCCTTCTATACAAAGACAATTGGGACATGCCCTATGAGACAACTTCTCATCTATGATAGCCACATGATGAAGATCTATGTAGAGAAGAAATCTCCGAACTTCTCAAAATAGATTTAATCAGACCTTCTAAGTCTGAATGGGGAAGTCAAGTTTTCTACGTCAATAATAGAGCTAAACGAGTTCATGGAAAGAAAAGATTTTGTATTGATTACCAAAAGCTCAATGACTGCTTGCAAAATATAACATTAACTAGTAAAATGTAACATAAAAGTCATAACAAGGCTAACCAAAGTTGTAATGAAGAATGTCAAAGTTTTGCAGTTTGGCACCTAAAAGTAATAACATCAAACCATCAACGTGCAACTAAACATAGACTTGTAACAAAGAACCATATGAACATATGTAAAATATAACAAATTTGCAAAAAAGTTAACCAAAGTTGTAACAAGGAATATTAAAGTTGTAACTTGACAATTAATAGTAGCAAAATCAAACATTCAACTTGCAACCAAAACATGGACTTGTAGCAAGGAATGAAGAATTTATAAAATATAAAATTAACTCATAAAATTTAATGTAAAAATTGCAACAAGGCTAACAAAGTTGTAACATGGAATATCGAAATTGCAATCTAACACCTAAAAGTAGAAAAATAAAACCCTCAACTTGTAACCAATGTGGACTTGTAACAAGAAATGATGAACTTGTAAAATATAACATTAACTCGTGAAATATAACATGAAAATTACAACAAGGTAAGCTAAAGTTAGAGCAATAAATGTCGACGTTGTAGTCTAATACCTAAAATTAACAAAATCAAATGTTTAACATACAACCAAACATGGACTTGTAATAAGAAACAATGAACTTGAAAAATATAATGTTAACTTGTAATAAGTGATGTGAAACTTCCAAGGAATCAAAATAAAGTAGGGTAGAGAGCAAAAAAACTGTAACATGATATATTGATGTTGCTAAATTAATTAATTCTCTTTTATTTTCTTTTTTCAATTTATAAAATTATCACCAAATCGTCACAAAAAAATATTTTTTTAAATTTACATTTTTCTAATATTATAATTAATTAAAATGATTTTTTAAGTTTTATTCACTTTGTTATAATATATTTATATGCTACGCAAATTTATTTGTTCAATATTTAATTTATTATAATAAAATTTTATTAAACTATTTAAAAAGTAAGAAAATATATATTTACTATAAATAAAAATATCATATAAGTTTGTGTTAACCAGTAATCATAAGTTAACATTTTATCTTTTATTTATTTATTTGCATAGTCCTTGAATATGATTTATTAATATTTATTGCTTGTAAAATGGGGTGTATTGCTACATGTGATGTACTATAGTCAAACCCTTTATATAAATATTTTCATCATTTAAGACCTTACTTGTGTCAATTAGCAACTTTGAACTTTTATTGTGTATATGTTATTATTGAAAATGGTGTACATTTATCTTATTTGAGCTAAACACATTGGTTGGGTTCCCAATGGGCAATGGTTAACACATTGGCTGTTTTTGTTTGCTAATTTGAAGTTCTGCACATTTTTTATTTTCATCCTAAATAGCTAGAGAACACAGTTGTGAATAGGGCTTCCATCTCGTTAGAGTCGCAATAACCTCGACACTGCTTTTCTAAGTTTGTGAGGAGATTTAGAGGGTCATCATATCAAGCCACAGAGGCAAGATCCAGAAAATTTAAATGGAGTTACCAGCTGGGTAATTAACCACGAAAAAAATATGAGTGCCAGTAGTCGATCCCTTGCTTCTAGACCTAACTAAAAGCTGGGTTTGGAAAGTTAAGTATAGGCTTTCAGTCTGCCGGACAATGTCCGGCCTCTACTACGGTTTATAATTTGGGATTTTCTAAGTCATCAGTTATATCCATCTTAATCCTAGATTCATTTTCGCATACAATCAAAATTTATCTTTTTCATTACATGTAGGTGAAACAGTTATATACATCTATAGAAAAAGGAAGGAGAATGGAGTTACATTTGCCTTTCAAATATAAGGGATTTGGGGATAGGATTACATCAATTTCCCCAATAATGCATAAAAGTAAATGATAAATGGATAATAAGAGTTATTGAGGAAATTAACTAATACTTCTCAAATCATACAAATAAGATAATCGAATACACAAAAATAAACTAATTAATTTAAACCGATCAAAACTTATCACAATCATTCATGGTATTTAATGATGGAAAAACTAAGCTAAACACTTCAATCATGCATCACAAAGCAAATAGAAAAGTAAATATTTCATTTTGAACTTGAAAGATACATAGTAATATGAAAGGGGACAAAATTCATAACTTGGCTACAAATGGACGTGTGCCTCCTTTTCATCTTCCTCCAATATTTGACTGTGATTTTACCCTTCAAATATGCTTGGTCATTTCTTGATTGTATGCTTCTTCTAATGCACCTAGTCATCGCTCACCTTTGATTTCTCTTATCTATGCCTTCTTGTGATCATAGAAAACATTCTTGACACCATAGCTTTGCCCCTGGCATATGTAGAAATCAAATCAACTTTGCAAGAGCTTGACATCGACTAGTGCTGTGTCGTTATTGGCAAATCTTAGCTCTCATGTCCACTCCAATGTTGGTCTTCTTAATCTTCACTTCTACATGTTGTGCTTCATTCTTTCTTTTGCTTTTCTATTCTTTACCTATCCCTACAACGTTATTTAAAATCTCTATACAAATGTTATGTATGCATGCATGCATGCATGTTGGTCTTCTTAATCTTCACTTCTACATGTTGTGCTTCATTCTTTCTTTTGCTTTTCTATTCTTTACCTATCCCTACAGCGTTATTTAAAATCTCTATACAAATGTTATGTATGCATGCATGCATGCATGTTTATGCACTTATGCCAATTATGTTTCTTGGGCTAGGCGACCAACTTTAGTGAGAGGTAGACTATTTCCAGGCGAGGGGAACTCACCCCAGGTTCTGCTTATCGACTTCATAAAAGAGGATTTAGCTTCATCAAATAGCTCACAGAATGGTATCAAGTAGGAGGAGACAGATGAGTTACAAACAGACGGAGACACTGGAGGTAATCAAGCTAACAAAATTGAATAGTCAGGGTAGTTTGCAATTTTATGGGTTTTAAAGATTTTTGGCATTGGGAATTTTTGGTGCTAGCCATTTGCTTACGATTTGCATAGGAATGACTTATGAAACTCGATCCTGTATCTCTAAAGGAGATTCCTTATTTGAAACTACACTCCATCGTCAGTCAACATATGAAATGTTAGCCCAAATCTGCTTATATTATTCCTCTCATTAAAATTAACCATCTGCTTTGCCCCTAGTCTTTCACTTTTTCTAGTCTCAAGCAAAAGAGGAATAAAACTTAGCACACTAGACAGAATGCATCACATGCCCCTAATTTCCAACAAAGCACACCAGATAGACGATGAGTTGAAATGTTGTTTGTAAGTTTTGCCTCAATTTGATTCATATTCGAATTTCTTAAAGATTTTTCAAATTTGATAGCTCAAAGGTAATGCATTGATCTTGTGATTGTTCATAATTTCAACTCTAATGTCAGATTTCCTTCATTCAAGATTTGTCGTGTGTGTGTGCACAACCAATCATACTTCACTTGTTCAGAATCAGATGGCTTTATGCAAACAGAAATTAGTGATGAATCTCTAAAGATATTATAACAAAAGGACTACCATAGGCTCACTTTTGCCACCACTCTCTACTAAGATAGGCTTACTACAATATCAAGGATCATTAATTCTTTATCAAACTTGTAATGTGAGGCTAGGATCAAGGCATGATAAGGAAATTATGAGGCTAAATCAACCATAGTCATACAATCATCCTAGGATTTGAGAGCGCCAATTCCAACACTTCTTTTTAATAGGCTCTTCGTCCTTTAACATACCATTTATTATGCTCTTTTATTCCTCTTATGTTCTTCTTTTCTTTTCTTTTCTTTTCCTTTTCTTTATTCTTCTTTTTATTCCTTTTTTCTTTTTCTTTCTCTTTCTCTTTGTGAATGTATAACATTGCATGAAACCTTTTTCAGCTTCTTGCTTCCTTTGTAAACATAACTCTTGATGTTCTCTCCTGGAATGTTCATATGCTATGAGTGAAGGGTATTAAGTGACATAAATTTTTAGTGTTAAGGGTAAATTATAGTGGTTTGAAGAAAAGGCTTAATCAGGCTTGAAAATGATGCACATATAGGTTAGAGTGAAAAGGCTCAATTGTCCAAAAAAGGCCTAAATCATTTCCTTAACATTGTCTAACCTAGGATTTTGCCTCGAGTGGAAATTTTTAGAGTCCTATGAGATGTCAACACATCACCCTATCCGCATAAAGTTTCTTTAAGTGACAAACAGTTCTATATTCATGGCTATCATTCCCAAGTGTTGAACAAATCAAGAATGAAAATCGATTAGCAAGAAGAATCAAGCATGCAAACAACACAATGTCAAACATTACCAATGATCTATTTCCAATGAGTATAATGGTTTTATCATAGGACATTGATCATCAAAAAGACCACATGACTTATAAGTTTTAACTTAAAACAAACACCAAATTCATTCGAAACTAAGCATTCAAAGTAATCACACCAATGTTTTAAATTAAGTGGTAAAACAAGCAAATCAAAATCACATTTCTAAATTCAAAATGAACATTGTCTTTGAAAAATATCCTTATTATTGGTAGCCTTTCCTGATTGACAACTTCATTCCTTAGTCAAACTTTTCTTGTCTTGCCCCCAGCCAAATTATCTATTCAAAGGAGTTCAACACTGCTTCCTTTATTAACTCCATGCTAACAAAGAGGATGTTGATTCGTAAGGATGATAGGTTATGATGAGTGTTTGTTTGTTCTTTTTAAGATCTGGAATCCTACCATTGTCAATGAGAACCTGTATCTCATGATACAATCGCTTGCAATTGTCTGTAAGGTTGCGGTGGTTTTGATGGAAGGCACAAAACTCATTGCTTCTATTATTAGATGAGGAAGGATTTGGCAAGGATTTTGGTGGCGAGAGTAGAAGTATTGATCACACCAAAAGCATCTCAAAGATTTATGATAAGGATCATTCTAGCTTACCAAATTCTCTCGTTTGGTGCTATTTCAAAATATTCACTTTAACATTCTTGGCAACTGCTCCATCATCATTGCTTCTTAGGTTTCTTTTAGCAACATCAGGGTTTTTTGAAGTTTGTGGGTATGATGATCCATGTTGTGGTAAAGTTGAAGAAGGAATCAGAGTCAGAGTCAACTTTTGGATGAGTAGTCCCATCAATTGGGTTACTTGCAACTTCAATATCCCTATATATCTACACTCATCTTATCTACCTTCTTATTCAAATCCCTTAGTTGTTCTCCTTATGGTTCAATAACCTTTACATTTTAAGAACGACTTCCTCTATTGGCCCAAATGTCCTCTTCCTTCTTTTTCTACTTTTTTAACACACCATTACTTACTTGCTTTCCTTTGTCTAGGTGACATCACCTACTCTCAGTTACTGCTGTGTTTTATCACTTTTCTTATTTTCTCTTTTGTTAAAATCATCCCAAAAATCATGGGAGGTTTCAATTTTAGGTATTTCATTCCAAATTTCTATCACGTTTACATCTTGTTTAGTTCCTTTCCTAATCCTTTACTCTATCTCCATTCTCTGTTTTTTGACCTTATCCATCATTTCCCCTATATCATTAAAGGAGTTCAACACTTGTTGTTCAATCAAACCAAAGCTGATCATGTTGATTATGTTTGGTTGTTGGTGTTCTAGGTCAAGGATTTTACGACTATCAATAAGGTTTTGCTCTTATGGTGAAAACGGATGCATTTGTCAGTGGTATAGTCGGGTGTTTGATGGAAGTCACAATATTCATAGTGTTTGAATTTAGTCGGGAATGTATTTGGCGGGCAGTACTGGAGCCAAAGGAAACAGTTCACCATGAGCATAAAATCTCGCAAAGACTTTTGAAAATGGTTGTCTTAAATTGCACATTTACTTCAACATTTTTGGCTTTTCTGCCTTGATTGAAGTTACCTTGATTCCTCTTTGGAAAACTCCTTCCTATTCCATTTGTAAATCTTCGACTTGAAGACCAGAATCATAAAGATCTTCAAAGGTTTTGATTGGCATACTAGCCAACTTACTATACGGTGAGGGAAGCATTCCCTTTATCATCATCCTTAGTTGGTCCTTTTCACCTAGTCTAGTCACCATCACGACAGCCTTATCTCTCCACCGAGTTAGATATTTGGAAAACATTTTATTACCTCTCTAACAAATTGTTTCAAGGTCTCATAGAGTTACTTCTAACTGAGTGTTATAGGAACAATGATCAAAAAACCTGTCAGTCATTTCTGTCCAATCCTCTCGGATCTTCCTCTTCAATCTATAATACCATTTTAGTGCAAGATCTTCTGAAGATTGAAAGAATAACTCTAGCATTTGGTCCTTTGACAAGTCAGTCATCCTCATCATTCCAACATAATGCCTCAAGTGACCTTTGAGGATCACCTTTCCCATCAAACTTAGTACCATTTTGAATTTTGGAGGGAGTTTGTGAACTCTAGTTAACTATATCTGAAGCAAGTCTTTAATCCCCTTAATCCTTTTCTTTCTCATCAAAGCATGGTTCTTTTCCACCTTCTAAAAGAATTGTTGCTCTACCTACTTGGCATGTTTGGACTTCAGATAATCATCTACGTCAAAGAATCTTTCATCAAGGGGATCAGTTGACACCTTTTCTTTCCCTTTGTTGGCTCCAGATTTTGAAGAATTATTACCCTCAAGTGGTGTTTGAAGTCGATTAGAGTTAGGGTTCAGGTATGATTCTATATTTGGTGTTGGGCCAATGCCTTGATTCAATCCAGTGTTTGGACTTGAAATATTATTTAAACTAGTGTTTCGATTTGGTGTTAGAGTTGGGCTTGGACTGGTGTTTGGGTTTGAACTCATGTTTTGGTTTGGCATTAGGGTTGGGTTGGTAGTAATCTGGTTGTGATCAAAGTCATCATCTGCTGTCTTGTAGCCTTCATGTCTGCTTCTATCTTATACATGCTCTCGTGTGGGTCCTCTTGTCTTATTCTCTCTCTCTCTTTCTCTCTCTATATATATATATATATATATATATATCTATAGTATCAATTCTTTCTAGTCTTTTGCCTCGCCTAACCTAAGCTATCATGACTACAAAACAAGGTATTAGCATGAGGCATGTATATATGCATGAGTGCAGTGAACAGGATATAACACACAATCATAATCAACTAGAACAAAGCAGCCTTCCGACCTTATTCCTCCCACACAACAATAAAGTCTCTACCCTAGGATTTCTGGCTTCAATCCTTAGAAAAGATCGTCGACATGGGACATGGGATTGTATATAGATCTTTGCATGCAAATTTGGGAAGACCCTTTTGTTAGTGAAATATTTATGGGCTTAGTCTTATGACGATTTGGTTGTAAAACTAGAGTTGTCAACTACTTAATCACTCATGCTTTCTAATCATGGCCTTACAACATTTGAACATCACTTAGACAACATTCAAACATTATAAAATCTAGATTGGCTATCATTAAGTGATTAAATGATGTCAATTGGGGTATCAAGCCATGCAAACCTCATGTACTCAATCATGCTAACAATCTGTAACTGCAATAATACTTGTATCAATTATCACAGTGATTCTATGACAACTATCTCATAATCATCATAGAATCATAGTCAATAATCAAAATATTAAAGAAAATGGCTGCAGAATTTTCACACATGGTACAATAAGTTTTACAATTCATGTTTACTTTGTCCATAACTATTTGATTTCAAAAGAGATCAAACAAGAGACTAAATGGTAGTAACTAGGTCAACTACATGAGCTTCGGGCTATGTTCAATGGCTGAGAGTCCCTTCAAGCGAGGGATGCCCTCTTTGGTCGCTCATTTTTTATACCTTTCGGTATATGCTTAAAGGTGGTGGTCATTGACGGTATGGTTTGTCTAAAAGTCGAGTAAAGCCAGAGACTCAAATAAAAGCAATTTTGTGTGCAAGTATAGTGATGCATTGGATATCATTGATAAAGAAGAAACTAATAACCTAGTATTCACGTCGGAATCAACTTCTCTAATATCTCTAGTGGAGTCGCCAAATTGTGAACGAGGCTTCCATTCTGCCAGAGGTGCAGTGACCTTGGCATTGCTTTTCTAAGTTTTGTGAGGAGACTTAGAGGGTCATCAGATCAAGCTACAGAGGCAGGATTCAGAACTCTTTCATCTACAGGTCTTCCCTCAGATGCAAAGTTCTCAGCTATCATTCAGGATGGAGATTAGGCTTTTCCTGAAGGTGGACCGGACCTCAGACGGGTTTGGGACTCTATCTGCATCCGACCTATGATGGGGACTCTTGACCATATTGTTTGGAAGGACCACACCTCTGGTATTTTCTCTATTGCCTCAGCGTGGGAATTATTACGGAGTGGACGCTCGGTAAACTCCTTTCATCATCTTCTGTGGTTCCCTGGCCATATTCCAAGGCACTCCTTTATACTTTGGCTTGCCTCATTGGGCCGTCTTCGTACTATGGATCGACTACGAAGTCATGGCATGTTATCTTCTTCAGGCTGTGTTCTCTGTGCTTCAGCAAATGAGACGCACGAGCATCTTTTCTTCAGCTGTCCTTTCTCGTCTTCTGTATGGGGGGAGATTTTAGCTAAGACTCTTATTGTTTGGCCATCTTCTGGTTGGCTCTCTCTACTTCATTGGGCTTCTCTTCATCTTCAAGGCAGGAAGAATTTTGGGCATATCCTTGCACGTTTGGTTTTCTCTGCTACAGTTTATTTTCTATGGTATGAGAGGAATGATCGTGTGTATCAGCAGCGACATCGGACTCGTCGTCAGGTGATTGATGAGATTTTTGCATTGGTCCGCTCTCGGCTTCTTACCATTGAGGCCAAGTATGTGATCACTCCTCAGCTTCGTGCTATATGGGGCCTTCGTTATTAGTTGGTTTTTTGAGTTTTGTTTTGTTTAATTGGGCACATGCGCCCTTTTGTTGTATTCTCTTGGGAATGTTAGCTTTGTTGCGGTCGTTATTGGGCCTATGCGCCTTTTCTTTTTTGTTTGGGCCTTTTGGCTCCATATCTCGCTTTTTGTTTGAGGCCTTTGGGCTTCGTTTTTCTTCCTTTTGGACTTGTGAGTACTAAGTACTCTTCTGGGGGTATGCCCCTCGTATTTTGTACAATCTTTTTTCTTTTTATGTGAATAGTAATTTTTCCCAAAAAAAGGGTAATTAACCATGAGAAAAATGTGAGTGATAGCAGCTGATCCCTTACTTCTAGACCTAACTACCCATCACCCCTTCAAAGCTGAGTTTAGGAAGTTAGGTACGAACTTTCAATCCGCTTGGATAATGTCAGCCTCCATTAGGGTTCACTGGTTTAGATTTTCTAAGTCATCAATTCTATCCATCTTGATCCTAGATTCCTTTTTGCACTCAACCAAATTTTATATTTTTAATTACATGTGGGTGAAACAGTCTATATACATCCATACAAAGAGAGACGAGAAGGAAGTTACATTTGCCTTTCAAACATAAGGAATTTGGGGATGGGATAACATGAATTGCCCAAATAATTCATAAAAGTAAAGGATAAAGTGGATAATGAAAGTTATTGAGGAAATTAACTAATACTTCTCAACTCATGCAAATAAGATAATCAATCACACAAAAATAAACTAATTGATTTGAACCGATCAAAACTCATCAGATCATTTATGAGCATTCAATGATGGAAAGACTAATCTAAAAACTTCAATCATGCATCACAAAGCAAACAGAAGAGTAAATATTTCATATTAAACTAGAAAGATACATAATATAAATGAAAGGGGCAAAATTCATAACTTGGCCAAATGTGGGCGTATGCCTCTTCTTAAAAGAGGCGTGTGCCTCTGCTTAATCAAAAACAAATGCACATCTGTTCATGGCTAGAAACAAAATTTTACATTTCAACACAGTAATTAACATTCAACTATAATCTAATAGAATAGAATGAACTTCTTAAGGACACGATTCTAAAAGAGAAATTAGACTAGACAGGGATACACCACATATTATAATAGTCATCCATTTATCATTTCAATTCCTAGACTTTCAAACATCATTGCAATCAAACATTAATCATCATCAAGACATAGTAATAACCAACATTAATCATACATTACTAAATTGAACATGTATTACCTAATTAATCCTAATCTGATCATACTCAATTTAACTAATAAGGTAACTAATTAACTAACTGATTAACTAACTAAGCAATTAATTAACTAATTACTAACTAAACATGGCAATAAAGGCAAGCAAATCCTATACTAGACATTACTCCTAAACACACTTCTAATAATAATAAACCAAAACATGAAACTAATAAAACATTTAAGAAAACTAAGAAAAGAATTAAGGAAGTAGGCCCTCAATTCTGCACCCTTTTCAAGGGCAATTACCTTACTTTCAAAGCTTGAACTTCAAGAAAACTAATTTGTCAATGTTTTTTATAGAAACCTCAACTTAGAAAGTGTTTAGTAATTAATTTTGACTTTCCTCCACCAGTTCCTCATATATCTTCCGCACCCTTCACCTTAGGATCATAAATACTTATATAGATGCACTATAGCAATGCATATATCATATTTTTTTCACTATGGGATCCTGAGAGTAGGCATGCACCTATTCACCATATAGGCGTGTGCCTTCATGTGTAGGTGTCACACCTACTCTAGGTGTCCTTTAGGATTTCCAAATGTTTTCCAAAGTATCTAGAACCTTCCAAGGCGTGCATCTTTAACCTATATAAGAGAGTGCCTATTCTACTCATTCTGGTGCTTGTCTGGCTCTTTCTTGATTTTTATACTATTTTGGGTTTTTGGGCTGTTTTCTAGAAGTTCACAAGCTTTGTTTTCACGGCAACACCTTTGGTGAAAGGCGCCATGTCTCGTCATCGGGCCCCAAATGATAGGCAAAAATTCCTATGCCTACAACGGCATGCAATTATTTCAACATGGGCATGGTTTTCTATAAAGTTTATACAACAATAGTAGCATAACCAGAAACTTTTTTCCAAGTGGTTGAAAAAAATTTCAAAATTATTTAGTGAAACTCAATGGTAAGAGGGGCTTTTATCAATTAAAAAAGCATACCTAATTAAGGGGGATATATTGAACCATACCTTTTGAAATATAAATTCCATATTAAAAAAAATAAAATGACAAAGAGAAACATAGTATGAAGATGGGATTGACTATCATTGAAGTTATGCTTTACGATGTTTCAAAGAGTAAAATTCATCGATTATTAAATCAAAGTCAATATTCTCAACAAATTTCTCTTTTAGTGTAGAGAACAAAACAATTAGCAAGAAACTCATCCTCCATCATGTTTTGAAGAGTTGTTTTTATTAAGTTTCATATCTGAAAATGCTCGTTCTATTGTTGCTGTTGAAGAATTATGTTTTTGATTTCCTTGTTTCAACTAAACCTTGGCATAATTCAAAAAATGAAGACATATTCTGAAATTTTGGATTGTGGAATATGTTAATCTTATAATGCTCCAACTGTCTTCTCAAAGTACATTTATCCTTTTCAATGAAATCTTAGGGATAAAATTTCTCAACAAGTATGCAAATCTCATCAATATTAAATAACGTAAATGCTTCTAAAGGATTCAAAGATAAGCTAAGAATGGTTAATTCTATTGTTTGCTCAATGAATCTATTAGCCAACTCCATCAATCAAAAATCTATAATGGCATTGAATATATCAATTTGATAATAATGTTCAACTGTTTTATGGCCATGTTGTTGGGAAAAGCAACCTGTACCTTCCATATGACAAGCACTCATATCAAGATATCAATAAGATTTTTTTTATAAACTAAAATCACATTTCTAACGAAACTATCCCAATGTCTTGCAACTGTTGAAGAAATTTTTTTCTCCTAAAGATAGAATTTAAAATGTCTTGAGTTTTGCTTTGTAATGTTTGACAAAGCACACGAGTGAATCCCATAATTCGATGCATTAAATGCAAGATAAATTCAAACCCAAAAGATCTCAAAGTTCTATAAGCACTTTTAGCTTCTCCATGTACATTATCGTTAGGTCCATTCTTAATCATATCCTTAATAATAGTAGAAGTTAAACCAAATAAGTCTATCAAACTATTAATAAAAGCAAAATAAAAGCTCCAATGAGTAGCTATAGATCGTTTCAAAGTATGAACTTGATTAGCCCATTTACTAGTATAAAGTTCTCTAGAATCTGCCATATTTACAATTTCAACTCGTTGACTATACTTTAGTTCAAATTTTCATTTAGAAGAAGAAATAACAATATTGATGATAGAACTCAACTTTGAGAAAAATAGCCAAACATCATGCACATCTTTAGAAACTGCAACCAAAGCGAGTGGTAGTAGATAAGCAAAACAATGTACATAATAAGAAGATGGACAATCTTTAAAAGACAATACTTTCAACCCTTTCCATGCACCACGCTATTACTCACTGTCATATCCTTGACCTCTTAGATTTTTAATATGAAGATTGTATCAAGAAGGAACATTGGATGTCTCTTTTTCAACAGTTGTGATAGTGGTTTTATTAACACCAACAATTTCAAAAAAGCATTCGTGAACATATCCATCTTGACCAACAAAGCCAAAGATAATTGCCATTTGTTCCCTGTTTGATTCATCTAGTGCTTCATCAACAAGAATACAAAATTGGTATCCCAATTGCTTCATGAATCTTGTTTTTTACTTGGTTACCAAGAATATTGGAAATCGCCTTTCGAATTAAAGGTTAAGTATGCCTAGCACTCCTTGGAGATTGATAGGTGTCTAATTATATATCATTTTCATATCAATTCGTCCATGTTTCTTTGCTATATTCCTTGGTATTTTTATGTTTTTGCGTGGTTTTGATATTTGTAGGAGTTTTGGAGCAACTTGCACAAAAATGGAGTAAAACCCTTCATTTTCACCTCTGCTAGTCAACCATCTTCTCGGATTTAATTGTATTGATATACAATGAACCCGATGACATATTATATACCGTTGGAAAGCTCTCGAAGTCTATTTTCTGGAGAAATTTACGGTTTATAAATCCATTCAGTGTACCAAAAGTTGTAATCAAAACAGTGTGAGAAGTATAGAAATGTAATTCCACAAATCACTGTAGCATGTATAATACGGGACACTGTAGCAGGTTACTGTAGCAGAGTATTTAAACACATTTTAGGGTTTTATTTTCATAACTTGAAGAGGGGAAAACGTGGGAGGAGGCTGCATTTCTGGATTTCTCTCATCCCTTGGAGTTCTTGAAGGAGAAAGAAGATTTTGAAAGAGGAGAAACTACAATTCCAAGAAGATTCATCTACAAAGAAGATTTTTAAAGAATTTGCTAAGTTCTTTCTTTCCTTTTCAATTCTGGAATTTCTCTGTATTGTATTTGTTATTCTGATTGAATATGTGTAACTAAATCTGAATTGGTTGAGGGTGATTTCAAAGCCCTTGATATGGATTTTGTGAGTTGATTGTGTAAGAAATTGTTATCCAATTCTCTAATTGAAGTTGCTTGTATTTTCCCATATCTAATGCTTATGATTGCTTACTGATTGTATTTGGAATGGCCAACTGAATATAATCTGTTGTTGTCTATTGCTAGATTAGAAATCTTGATCCGTAATTGTCATGAATTTCCAATCATTAGTAGCAAAATTGTGATCAGAGATTGCAATTGGAAAATACAACCTAGGTTAAATAATCCGAACTTGTGTGATTATTGCTTAGATCAACCTATCTTTCTCATCGTAATGCTTCTATTGAATTAAACTTAGAGAGCTTGTTCTAGGTTGTTTAATGGATAGAGATTAAATAAAGAGCTTGTTTTATTTAACAACAAAGTAAGGAAAGATTGGGATAACAGAGCTTGTTGTTATCTACGGTTGATAACTTCAATGCTGTAATTGGATTACAATTCTATGTTAATTCACAAATTCATATCTTGTGGCAGAGAATGAACTCTTAACCAAGTGTCTCTCATTGATTTTTCACTCCATTTAACTTTGCTTTGTGTTATTCTTCATTTGCTTTCGTATTAAGTTTAGTTAATCAATCAACAAAACCCCCCCTGTTTAGTTTATTATTGCTGGAAAATAACAAATTCAATTAGAATCAATCCTCGTGGGAACGATATCTACTTATCACTTTATTACTTGTGCGACTAGTATACTTGCTAGTTTCGAACGCATCAAGTTTTTGGCGCCGTTGCCGGGGATTGATTTTCTAATCAATTTGTTATTCTGTTTTTACTACTGATTCTTGATTGTTATTTCCTGATTGTTTGTGTTTAGGCTTTTATGTCCGAGGGAGAAGCGGATCAACGACTTAAGAGAATTAAGGAGTTTCTCCAATCCTCGAATTTAAGGCTAAATCGGTCAATTTCAACTCCACCTCCAGAATTTGACCTTGCACGACACACTTCCCTCCCATCTTCTTGCAGTTCAATCAAATCTGAATCGGAAGCAATGGCGATGGAAAACGATCAGACTCTTAAGGAGTTAGCGGCTCCAATTATTGATCAACAACCGCTATGCATAAGCACCAATTTTGAGATAGATTTTGAACTTAAATCTGGACTGATTCATCTCTTGCCTACATTTCATGGTTTTGCAGGAGAGGATCCAAACAAACACCTCAAAGAATTTCATGTGGTATGCTCAAGTATGAAGCCAACCGGCGTTTCTGAAGAGCAAATTAAATTGAGAGCTTTCCCATTCTCATTAGCAGATTCGGCAAAAGATTGGCTATACTACCTACCACCAGGTACCATTACCACTTGGAATGAGATGAGTAAACTCTTTTTGGAGAAATACTTTCCAGCCTCGAAAGTTACAAATATTAGAAAAGATATTAGTGGCATTCGACAACACAATGGAGAATCACTTCATGAATATTGGGAGAGATTTAAGAGGTTATGTGCTAGCTATCCAAACCACCAAATTAGTGATGGACTCCTAATTCAATATTTCTATGAGGGTCTCTTACCAATGGAAAGGAGTATCATTGATGCTGCTAGTGGTGGAGCACTAGTTAATAAAACACCGAACGTTGCAAGACGTTTGATTAGTGACATGGCAGCGAACTCCCAACAATTCAGCAGTCAATTTGAGCCACAACTACCAAAAAGAGTAAATGAGGTAAGTACTTCAAACATTGAACAACAACTTTGTGAACTTACCTCTCTTGTAAAAAAAATGGCTGTAGGACATATGCAGCAATCTTATGCATGTGGAGTATGTTCTGCCATGGACCATCCAACCGACATGTGTCCAACTTTGCAAGAAGGAGATACAGAACAAGCCAATGCCATGGGTGGATTTCCAGGACAACCAAGGCAAAGGTATGACCCTTTCTCCAATACTTACAATGCTGGATGGAGAGATCACCCTAATTTAAGATATGGGAATCATCAACCAATTGCCCCAAATGCCATACCAAATCGACCACCAGGTTTCAATCAACCAAGGGTGCAGCAACCATTTCAAGCACAACCACAACCAGCACCACAACCAGCTCCACAAAATTCAGGTATGTCTCTCCAGGATATTGTTAAAGCACTTGCCACTAACACAATGCAATTTCAGCAGGAAACTAGGGCAAGTATCCAAAACCTGGAAAATCAAATGGGACAATTGGCCACTAACATGAGCAAATTTGAGAGTCAAAGCTCAGGAAAATTACCTTCTCAGCCGGTGATCAATCCAAGAGAGAATGCTAGTGCTGTAACTTTGAGAAATGGGAAGCAATTAGAGATTCCACTAAATAAATCACAAACTGATGAAGGGGATGACACCACTCCCACCATGAATAAAACATCATCTTCTAAGGTAAATCCTAAAACCCATATTCCTTCATATGTTACTCCTCCACCTTTTCCTAGCAGATTTGCAAAATCAAAGAAGGAGGAACAAGAGCAGGAAATCCTGGAAACTTTTCGCAAGATCGAGGTAAATATACCATTTCTGGATGCTATTAAGCAAGTACCTCGTTATGCAAAATTTCTTAAGTAGTTATGCACCAACAAGAGAAAGTTGAAAGGAAATGAGAAGGTAAGTGTGGGGGAAAATGTTTCAGCTGTATTGTAAAGAAAAATTCCTCCGAAATACAAAGATCCAGGTACGTTCACCATTCCATGCACCATTGGTAATACCAAGTTTGAAAGAGCTATGTTAGATTTAGGAGCATCTATTAATGTCATGCCATATTCTATTTATGCTTCCTTGAATCTTGGACCCCTTGCGGAAACTGGTATTATCATTCAACTTACTGATCGTTCTAATGCATATCCCAAGGGAGTTGTGGAAGATGTGCTTGTGCAGGTGAATCAATTGGTATTTCCAGCAGACTTTTATGTTCTTGAAATGGAGGATGAGACATCTCCCAATCCAACACCGATTCTTTTGGGGAGGCCATTCTTGAAAACTGCCCGAACGAAGATTGATGTTCATGATGGCACTCTCACCATGGAATTTGATGGCGAGGTGATTCGTTTCAATATTTTTGAGGCAATGAGGTACCCTAGTGACTTGCATTCTGTTTTTGCAGTGGATGTTATTGATTCTTTGGCACAACAACTTTTTGAGTTAACTCGCAAGGATGCATTGGAAGTAGCCATTAGTGAGCACATTGGGGCAGAAAATTCCAGAGAATCGAGGAAGTTGATACAAGTGTCTAAAGAAGTGGAGGAAGCTGTGGCAAGCTTGGATGAGACTATAGCTATCACCACAAACAGGTATGATGTTTCGTACATTGAATTGCCTTTATCTAATGAGAAACTTCTACCTTCCGTGATGAAAGCACCTGCCTTGGAGCTTAAGCCTCTTCCAGATCATTTGAAGCATGTATTCCTAGGTGAGAAAGATACTTTGCCAGTCATAATAGCAAAGGGTCTTGCACCATTACAAGAAGAGAAACTCATCCGAGTGCTCTGAGATCACAAAACGGCCTTGGGTGGACAGTCGCTGACATCAAAGGTATTAGTCAGCCGTATGCATGCACCGCATCTTGTTAGAAGAGGGATCCAAGCCCACTAGAGAAGCACAGCAGAGGTTGAATCCTCCCATGATGGAAGTTGTCAAGAAAGAAATCCTGAAATTGTTAGATGTGGGTGTGATTTATCCAATTTCGGACAGCAAGTGGGTGAGTCCAATCCAAGTTGTTCCGAAGAAATCTGGTGTTACGGTGGTTAAGAATGACAATAATGAGCTAGTTCCCACTCGTATCCAAACCGGGTGGCGAGTTTGTATTGATTATCGAAAGCTCAATTCTGCAACTCGCAAGGATCACTTTTCTTTGCCATTCATTGATCAAATGCTGGAGAGATTAGCAGGTCATTCTCATTATTGTTTTCTTGATGGCTATTCAGGATATAATCAGATTGTCATTGCCCCTGAAGATCAAGAGAAAACTCATTTACATGCCCATTCGGTACATTTGCCTATCGACGCATGCCATTCGGTCTTTGCAATGCCCCTGCCACTTTCCAAAGGTGTATGGTAAGTATTTTCTCTGATTATGTTGAGAACATCATTGAGGTATTTATGGATGACTTTAGTGTTTTTGGTGATTCTTTTGATAAATGCCTTGACAACCTTACCCTTATACTTCAAAGATGTATAGAAACTAACCTTGTTCTGAATTGGGAGAAATGTCATTTTATGGTAGATCAGGGTATAGTTTTGGGACATGTTATTTTTGCTAAGGGTATAGAAGTTGATAAATCCAATATAGATCTTATATGTTCCTTACCCCGTCCCACAAGTGTGCGGGATATTCGCTCGTTTCTCGGTCATGCAGGTTTCTATCGTCGATTCATCAAAGATTTCTCGAAGATAGCATTGCCTCTCTGCAGATTATTGCAGAATGATGTGGCCTTTGAATTTGATGAGAAATATAAAGAGGCATTTGAGAAACTGAAGGAACTCTTGACTTCAACTCCAATAATCCAATCTCCAAATTGGAATCATCCATTCGAGATCATGTGTGATGCAAGTGATTATGTTGTGGGTGCCGTTTTGGGTCAACGAATTGGCAGAATTCCACATGCCATTTATTAAACATCTCAGACTTTAAATGATGCTCAACTTAATTATTCTACCACTGAGAAAGAGCTGCTAGCGGTTATTTTTGCTTTAGAAAAGTTTCGATCTTATTTGATTGGTACTAAAGTAACCGTTTATTCTGATCATGCAGCTTTGATGTACTTGCTCACAAAGAAAGATGCAAAACCAAGGCTTATCAGGTGGATACTCCTTTTACAGGAATTTGACTCGGAGATCAAAGATAAGAAGGGAAGTGAAAACTTAGTTGCAGACCATCTCAGTCGTATTGTCCATGACGAGGATGTACTGCCATTACAAGAAAGTTTTCCGGATGAACAATTGCTGTCTCTACATGTAGCAGCCCCTTAGTATGCAGATATTGTTAATTACTTAGTTACCAAGAAGCTACCACATGACTTGACTCGAGCTCAAAGAGACAAGATCAAGAACATTGCCAAGTAGTACATATGGGATGATCCGCACTTATGGAAGCATTGTTCTGACCAAGTGATAAGAAGGTGCGTTTCTGAATCTGAATTTAATTCAATTTTAACCTTCTGTCATTCTTATGCATGTGGAGGTCACTTCGGACCAAAAAGAACAGCCCTTAAAGTTCTTGATTGTGGATTCTACTGGCCATTATTGTTCAAAGATACATATCTATTCTGCAAAGCTTGTAACCGTTGCCAAAGGACAGGTAATTTAAGTGCCAAAAATCAAATGCCACAAACCCCTATACTTATTGTCGAGATTTTTGATGTGTGGGGTATTGATTTCATGGGTCCTTTTCCTTCATCATTTGGTAATGTTTACATTATACTTACTGTGGATTATATTTCTAAATGGGTAGAAGCAAAAGCTACGAGAACTAATGATTCTAAAGTTGTTGTAGATTTTGTGAAATCTAACATTTTTGCAAGATTTGGAAAACCAAGAGCCATGATTAGCGATAGAGGGACACACTTTTGCAACCGATCATTTGAAGCCTTGCTCAAGAAATACAACATCACTCACAAGGTGTCTACTGCATATCATCCACAAACTAGTGGTCAAGTTGAAGTTTCAAATCGAGAAGTCAAGTCCATTCTCGAGAAGACAGTGAATCCGAACCGAAAAGACTGGAGCCTACGATTGAATGATGCACTTTGGGCCTACCGAACTGCTTACAAGACACCTATTTGGATGTCTCCGTATAGGTTAGTCTATGGTAAGCCATGTCACCTTCCAGTAGAGCTCGAACACAAAGCATGGTGGGCTGTAAAGCTTTGTAACATGGAGATGGATGCTGCTGGAGAACAAAGGAAGCTTCAACAGCAAGAATTGGAAGAACTTAGAAATGATGCCTATGAGAATTCCAGAATTTACAAGGAGAGAACTAAGGCATTTCATGATAAAATGATCTCCAGGAAGAATTTTGAAGTGGGACAGAAAGTTCTTTTATTTCATTCTCGCCTCAAGTTATTTCCAGGTAAATTACAATCTCGATGGGTTAGACCTTTTGTTATTACTAATATTTTTTCCCATGGTACAGTGAAAATTAAGAGCTTAAAAATGGATAAAGTATTCAAGGTGAATGGGCACAGGTTGAAGTCTTACTATGAGAATTCAGTGATGCAGGACATCGATGAGGTACCTCTCTACGAGCTAACTTATCTTGATGGGTGAAGACAGATAACGTCAGGCTGAGGACGTTAAACCAAGCGCTTATTGGGAGGCAACCCAATGTTTTTGAAATATAAATAAAAAGAGACAAAGAAAAGAAGGTAGTATTGATCAATTTTTTGTGTTTCGAGGAGATTCCTCTCATGGGCTATTATAATTGATCAGGTTTTATCTCTCTTTGCCATTTGTCTCATTTGCTTTGTTGTTTTTTTTTTTTTTTTGACTTTCATTTGCTCTTGTGTTTTTATTTCTTTTATGTGTCTCTATTTTCTTTTCTTTTCTTTTCTTTTCTTTTTTTGTGTTTAATTTGATTATTCCGTGCTTCGAGTTCAGTTGTGCAACAGCTTGAGGAAACATTCAAACTGGAGTTGAAGCCATTGTTAGAAGGTTTGAAACGTGCATATCTGGGAGAAGAACAAACTCAATCGCATTATCGGTAATATCTCTCCTTTTCTTCTCTTCAATGGATGCTGATATCCTTCTATCGAACCTTCGTAAATATTTCCCTTCACTTCCTCAAAATGCTGTGTTTAAAATTTATAAAGTACGGATGACTAGACTTTGGGCGTTGATGCTCCTAAATGTGCCTACGGATATCCGATGGCTTATCGAAGCCAAGGTGAGATTGTCCGGTGAGCCGGACATTAATCTCGCAAATACATGCCTGGTCTAGGAAAGAGCTACTACGCCAAGAGGCGAAGAGCGAAAAGGTTACAAGTATGTTATAAATGTGCTAGATGGAATTGTAACCAGAATTGTCGTTCATTAGGTTTTGTGTCCAGGAATAGAGAAGATAAACTTTCATTTATTAAGAATGGTTTGAGTAATGATTCGCTGGATAATGTTTTGTTAACTCTCTAGTCACATTCTTGTGGACTTGTTCAGCGTGAATTGCTTAATCTATGGACACAATTTCGTGATGAATTGCAGTGTTATAGTCTAGGGAATCTGACTAAAAATGACCCTGTTTGCCAGTTTATAAGAAAACTGGATGGGAAGCAATCCCCGACTCATAGAAGGCGTTTCAGCCGTTACTGGACGTAAAACTAGAGGAAGATGTGAGCCACAATCACAACTACTTGTATATTTGAATGTGTGTTGTTGTCAAATTTTTTTTTTTGTTTCGTTTGATCTGATTATCAATCTTGTTTTTGTGTTGTTGTTGTTTGTTGATTTTGTTTGTTTTAATTTCAAGTTTTCTTTTTGACAAACCATATGATTACCCTATGGCATAAGTACACGTGGGAGACAAGTGTGGAGGTTTTGTCAACCTCCACCGAAAGTGTATCTCTATTTTTAATGCTTCACGTGGGAGACAAGTGTGGGGGTTTTGTCAACCCCCACCGAAAGTGTATCTCCATTTTCCATGCTTCACGTGGAGACAAGTGTGTAGGTTTTGTCAAACCTCGCCGAAAGCATATCTCATTTTTTTAAATTTTGGGGCGATAAATCTGCATCGTGCAACCCCCACCGAAATTATGTCCCCATGTGTCAAATTTGAGAGTTTTACGTGTGTATATATCCATTTTGCATATTCTCAAATGTCATTTTATAACTGTCTTGCACTTGAATCGCATAATACCTAACGTACATCATTGTCTTGCACAAGTTTAGAGCACTTTTAGAAACGGAGAAAACACCAATTCGGCGATTCCAAAATATATGCGTATTTTGTGGATCGCAATTTGGTAAAGATGGAGAGTTTACAACAACAGCTCTTGATCTTGGTAGGACATTAGCTGCGAGGGGTATTCATTGGATTTATGGAGGGGGTAGTCTTGGATTAATGGGGTGTGTGTCGACAGCTGCATCCCTAGGAGGGAGCAAAGTACTCGGCATTATCCCTAAACCATTAGCTGTACGAGATATCGTAGGCAATACAATCGGGGAAGAGTTACAGGTTTCTAGTATTCATGAGCGTATTGCACATATGGTCATTAAATCTGATGCATTTATAGCTTTGCCCGGTGGCTAGGGTACATTAGAGGAGATATTTCAAATCACCTCTTGGGCACAGCTAAACATCCATCGGAAACCCATTGTTTTGTTAAATGTCAATAATTTTTTTGATGGTTTGTTGTCTTTTCTTGATCAAGCAGTAGAAAAAAACTTCATCTCACAGTCGGCGAGGCAAATCCTGGTTACAGCTTCAACTGCAGGGGAGTTAATTGATAAATTACAAGCATTCGTCTATTCGCCTGATCCAACAATAGCTCGGATAGATTGGTTTGGAGAAGGGAATAAGAGGCGTAAACTGGATTTAACGCTCCATCTGTAATCTCTATCTGCTTGTTTGCTTCATTTTCGTTTGCTTTCTCTTTATTGTGTTTATTTGAGTTTTTTTTTATGTCATTTCTTTTGAGTTTTTTTCAAATTGTTTCTTTCACCGTAGGTAATATTTTCTAATATTTGCTTTTAGAGTGGTGGCTTAAAAAGTTTAAGTTCTCTTGAAACGCATTCTGGATCTCTTCAATCCATAGTGGCTGAATAAGGAGGCTAACTTCTAAACTTTTTAGACCCATTCTAACTGACTTTTTTTTGTTTGCTAACTTGTTGGACTTTGTTATTTCATGAGTAGGTTTAATTTTATGTAATTTAGAGTTGTTATGTATTTTTGTGTCTTTACCAGTTCTGACTAAAAAAAATTGTGGAAAAATCTGAGAATGGCAGAATATGGGGTTTTCTTAACTCTTGAAACGCATTCTCTCTCAATAAATCTGTAGTTTTTTTATTTCATGTTGTTTGAAGTGTCTTGTTTCTTGTTTTGTTCTTTCATAATAAAGGTATATAGGCTGGAAACCTTAAGTCTGCGGGCTACTGGTCCTAAGGGTTGTTGAAATATACAATCTTGACTCAGGTGTAACAACGCCATGTACCTCTTTTCTTGCATTTTGTGGGTCGATGATAAGATAATGATTGAATTAAGAATAACTCTTGAAAATGATAAATGATGCATGGATCTGTGTGCTTGAAATGTTTATTGGTTTTCGCTTTGCTTTTGATTCCTTGCGCAACATTGAGCACTGCGCTATTATCACTGAGTTATTTGTTCACTTAGAGAAAGTTTATGTAATTTAAATGTTTCTTCAGATTTCAATGAATTCTAGAACTTGTTTGATGGTCACTCGAGGTGCAATCCTAGACTGTGCAACATTGGGAAATGATTTAGGCCATCTTTGCAGCGTTTGAGCCTTAATAGCCAACCTTGACTGAAATTGATCCCTAGTTACCCCTTTGAGCCTTTGTAGCCTTTTTCTTTGTTAACTCACTAAAAGATTTCCTAACCTCAAATGAATTTGTTCCAAACAGTTTATCCCTTACCTATGAGCATGTACATCATTCACAATTAAATTTTGAGCTATGTTCTGATTTTGGAAAGTTAGAGGAGGTTGGGATGTGTCATGAGCAATGCAAGTGGGTTCTATTGTGTTTGAAAAAAAAAGAAAAAAAAAGCCAATCTGTACTTATCGTCCACTTACTTACACATTGAGGACAATGTATTGTTTAAGTGTGGGGGAGGGGAAGTGTAATACAAAAAAAGAACAAAAAAAGAACAAAAGAAGAAGAATAAGAGATCTATACCCTTAAGTGTTCTTAAAAAGAATGAAACAACAAAGTGTGGGGGTGTAGTTTTCTTTTGTTTTCTGCAAAAAAAAAGAAAAAAAAGATTGAGTATTCCAAATAAGTATGGAGGAGTAACCTGGTGAATTGAAATGTTGTGTTATAAGGTTGAGCTCTACATAGTCTTGAATGATTTATGTGTTTGTGGGTGATTTGAGCCAATTATTATCCTTTATCATACCTTCACCCAAGCCAAACGTTACAAGCTTAATAAAGTCCTACTTGATCCTTAGTGTTGTGCATGTCTACATTAGTGGAGAGTGACTTGAAAAGCAGGCCTATGGAGTTCATTTATACACACATCTTCAATATTAAATATGATTCATTTTTATGCATAAACTCATCTGGGTTACAAGTGATTAGGTGAGCATGGCTCTACACACACACACTTGAGGAATTGAAATGAAGCGAAACTAATCTTTAAGATAAAATTCTTGATCAAGTGCATTATTTTGAAGTTTTCCTTGGGTTATAATTAAGTACAATCTTTGAGGCCTATTTGCAAGTTAAAACATGTGTGTTTTAATTTTTTCTTTGATTCTTTTGTTTTCATATCGTTGTAGTTGCTCGAGGACTAGCAAAGTCTAAGTGTGGGGGAATTTGATAGGTGTCTATTTATGTATTACTTTTATATCAATTCGTCCATGTTTCTTTGCTCTATTCCTTGGTATTTTTATGTTTTTGTGTGGTTTTGATGTTTGTAGGAGTTTTGGAGCAACTTGCACAAAAATGGAGTAAACCCTTCATTTTCACCTCTGCTAGTCAGTGATCTTCTCGGATTTAATTGTATTGATATACAATGAACCCGACGACAGGTAATATACCGTTGGAAAGCTCTCGAAGTCTATTTTCTGGAGAAATTTACGGTTTATAAATCCATTCAGTGTACCAAAAGTATAATCAAAACAGTGTGAGACGTATAGAAATGTAATTCCACAAATCACTGTAGCATGTATAATACGGGACACTGTAGCAGGTTACTGTAGCAGAGTATTTAAACACATTTTAGGGTTTTATTTTCATAACTTGAAGATGGGAAAACGTGGGAGGAGGCTGCATTTCTGGATTTCTCTCATCCCTTGGAGTTCTTGAAGGAGAAAGAAGAGTTTGAAAGAGGAGGAACTACAATTCCAAGAAGATTCATCTACAAAGAAGATTTTCAAAGAATTTGCTAAGTTCTTTCTTTCCTTTTCAATTCTGTAATTTCTCTGTATTGTATTTGTTATTCTGATTGAATATGTGTAACTAAATCTGAATTGGTTGAGGGTGATTTCAAAGCCCTTGATATGGATTTTATGATTTGATTGTGTAAGAAATTGTTATCCAATTCTCTAATTGAAGTTGCTTGTATTTTCCCATATCTAATGCTTATGATTGCTTTCTGATTGTATTTGGAATGGCCAACTGAATATAATCTGGTTGTTGTCTATTGCTAGAGTAGAAATCTTGATCCGTAATTGTCTTGAATTTCTAATCATTAGTAGCAAAATTGTGATAGGAGATTGCAATTGGAGAATATAACCTAAGTTAAATAATCCGAGCTTGTGTGTTTATTGCTTAGATCAACCTGTCTTTCTTTTCATAATGCATCCATTGAATTAAATTTAGAGAGCTGTTCTAGGTTGTTTAATGGATAGAGATTAAGTAAAGAGCCTATTTTATTTAACAACAAAGTAAGGAAAGATGGGGATAACAGAGCTTGTTGTTATCTACGGTTGATAACTTCAATGCTGTAATTGGATTACAATTCTCTGTTAATTCACAAATTCATATCTTGTGACAGAGAATGAACTCTTAACCAAGTGTCTCGCATTGATTTTTCACTCCATTTAACTTTGCTTTGTGTTATTCTTCATTTGCTTTCGTATTAAGTTTAGTTAATCAATCAACAAAACCCACCCTGTTTAGTTTATTATTGCTGGAAAATAACAAATTCAATTAGAATCAATCCTCGTGGGAACGATATCTACTTATCACTTTATTACTTGTGCGACTAGTATACTTGCTAGTTTCGAACGCATCAGAGATTTTTCCAAGACAATATTAACAACTTATTCATTCCATGTTCTCTCACATGTTTAATCATTTCAATAAAAGTTTCGTAATTTAATGAATTAATGGATTCATCACGACCTCTAAAAGCATATGCTTGCTTTGCAAGTCACTTAGTGGTTTCTGTTGAGACTTTAAGTCATAACCTATTTTGTAAAATTTTTTGTGAAGATTGTGTGTTCATCACTTTATCAATATACTGAGTTAGATCTTTTAAATTATCCCACTTTTGTATTGCACTATGATGTGGTGAAAAAGGCCCCTTTCAGGGGCATAAAGACACACTTTTCTTTATCATTAACCCTTTTGCAATTGCTATACCCTTCAATATTAAAAACATGTAACTTTGATGGATTACTATGCAAAAAGATAACATGGAAATAAAATATCTTATCATTTGCTTCCTAGTAGTCAAGCCAATGAAACTTTGAAAACCAAGAATATCAGAATCTACGATGTTGATCCCAAATAAAGTGCGTGGATACTCCTTTAGTTAAGGTTGACATGGTCCCATATGCTTTATGAATATTATCTTGTTGATTAATACGATGTTACCATATTAGGTCATATTCATAATAAGGTATATTGATTTCTTTATATTCAACTCCTTGAGACTTGGATGCATGTTGCTCAACACTACTAGATAGAAGAGGTGTTTCCTTTGAAGTTTGGTTATATTACTTTCTTAAAGTACCAAAAAAAAAGAGTTTTGCTTCATTTAGGTAATTAAATATGATGTTGATCATTTGACATTTTAATCTACAATGATAAAATTGTTAGAAAGTATAAAAAATTATATAAATTTTATTACTTATTTGTACTAAATATTAAATATTTTTATATATTCTTTTTTGTTTTTCCAAAGAGCGATTATATTATTTTCATGTAAATTAAATAAGCCACCAATTTTGAATTAAAATAAAATAAAAAGATAAATAGCTAATTAACTAAGAAATTGAAGTTGGCCAAAACTTGCTTCTATTCTATTGAAAAGTAATTACATAAAATTTAGAGAACTATTAGTACAAGAACAAAATATAAAATAAGGATAAAAAAATAATTGAAAGAAGGAAAAAAAAAAGAGAGATAGTAAAGTGTACTTACAGAGAGATATGAGCAAGAGAAGTTTTGGAATGTGTGTAAAGTTTAGGGAGGTATAGGTTAATATAGGATGAGTTCTCGTGTCTAAGAAGAATTCTTTTTTTAATATGGTTTGGATTAGGAAAGGAAAATCCTTTTATATAATAATTGTTTTAGCGAAAAATGCCCAAAATTGGAGTAATGTTGACACCTATGAGGTGTCAAGAACATCTAGTAGAGGCATTTATAACTTTAGGAAAAATCATGATCTTTATGTCAAATTTGCATCCCTAGCTAAAAGAATCGAGGATTTAGAAATGTGGTCTATGCAAGAAAATGTCTGTCACACTTGTAATTCTAGTGATCATCCAACGGATGATTGCCCAAATGTGCCTACCTTTAGGAAAAGTCTCCATGACCAAACCAATGTTTTAAACACTTTCCAAAGGTCAAATCCTAATCCTTACTCACAAAATTTTGGATGGAAAATCACTTGAATTTTGATTGGAGGAATGATAATCATGCACAATCTTACCAACCTCCCTTTCAATCATATCAAAATTTTCAAAAATCTCATGATCATGCATCTTATGAGGATCTCGAAGAAACATTGAATTCATTCATTACAAAGCAAGAGGCTTTTAATAGTCAAATTGCTCATACTATGGCGAACTTGAACGATGCTCTTGAAAAGTTTGCATTTGCACTTAGTCCTCATGAGAAAGGTAAGTTTCCATCTCAACTAGAGCCAAACTCCATCAATCCACATGTGAGTAATCCAAGTGGCCAACATCTAGACGGAGATTCGATAAGTATTCTTCATGATGGTAAGGTTGATAAAGAACATATTCTTAACCCTTATGAGAAAGATGATGAATCAATCTTAAAGGGTAAGGAAGAGGTTAATAAACCTACACCTAACAAGGAAGAGATTGAATCCTCATTTATGCCCTCATGTCATCATGCAAAGGAACACAACCAAAATTTTGACAATAATGAATTTTTCAAGCATGATGAATGTGAGGAAGCTAATAAGATTAACATGGAAGACTATATCCAAAATGAGAATTTTTCAAGTCCTTCAGAAATTGGGTTAACTAGTTCATTTGAAGCAAATATGCAACTAGTGCCCATTGCTTCTAAAGAATTTTCATTACTTGATTTTGTACAGGTGAAAGAGATTAAGAGTTGGGGGCCATGTTTTGAACAAAGGCAGGAAGAAACATCCACACTCAAGAATGCATGCCTCAAGGACAAACAAATTCAACTAGTGGTAATCTCTTCCATTCTTACAAATAAAGGAAAAAGAAAGGTACCAACTTAATGACATATTTTTGACCGTGGTAAATTACTTTCGAAAAGATTCTCTTTTGACTTTTTTTTACGATTGTTCAAATTTCATCCATCGGTGCCATATTTTTATTTTTGTTCTTGATTTTTGCCATCATTTCTAGTTTGTTTTTATTTTATTTTGTGTGTGTTTATTTTAGTTGTGTTTATTTTAGTTGTGTGTTTTTATTTTGTTTCCCGATCAAGTGGCGGATACGGTACTCCATGGCTTTTAAAGTCGGTTTTTCAGTTCCCTAAAAACTGTTGCTCACCTTGCATTCATTTTCCTTTCTTTTCTCGCATTTTCACATGGACACCATTCTCTCAAATCTGCACAAATATTTTTCCTCTCTTCCTCCAAATGATTTGCTTAAAATTTACAAAGCTCGCGCAGAAAGAGTAAGGATGTTGATGCGTAAGGGTATGTCTATCGAAGTAAGATGGTTAATTGAAGCCAAGGTTCGATTCTCTTATGAATTTTCACATAATTTTGTTTCTTACATGCCAGGTATGGGAAAAAGCTCTTACGTCGAAAAGCGAAAAGGTTACAAGTTTGTCCCAAATGTGGAAGATGGACTTGTAACTAGCGTTGCCGCTCCTTGGGATATTTGTATAATAATCGAGAGAATAAACTACAGTTCATCAAGAATGGACTGAGTAGGAAGTCTTTGGATGATATCCGAATGACTCTTGAGACGCATTCTTGCGAACTTGTATAGCGTGAAAATTTTCAATTGTGGACACAATTCCGAGATGAGCAGGAATGCTATAGTCTTGGGAATCTGACTCAAAACGACCCTGTTTGCCAGTTTATAAGAAAACTAGATGGGAAGCATATCCCCAACTCATAGAAGGTGTTTAAGCCGTTTTTGGACGTAAAACCAGAGGAAGATGTGAGCCACAGTCACAACTACCTGTACATATGCATGCGTGCCATCATTTTTGAATTTTAATGCCTCATAGCTGTCATTTTTGAATTTGTATCTTTTGTTTGACTTATGGTGTCTCATTTCATCATCTTTTTTTGAGTTTTTATGCATTATTGTCAACTTTTTCAACAAACAACCGAGCTACCTATATAGATGTAATCATTAGCATACCTTTTTGCACTCCATAAATACCACATCTCTTGTTCTCTTCTTCACACATAGTTAGAGAGTTGCATAAATATGGAGGGAACTTCAAAACGTTGAATCCAAAAGATATGTGTATTCTGTGGATCTCGATCGGGTAAAAGTGAAGAGTTTGTCAAGGCAAAAAATTATCTTGGTAGACTACTGGCTGAAAGAAAGATTCATCTGGTTTATGGGGGAGGTAGCCTCGGGTTAATGGGTTGTGTGTCAAGAGCTGCACGTGTAGGAGGTAGTCAATTTTTAGGAGTTATTCATAAAGCTTTGGCTATAGAAAGCATTGTTGGAAAAACAGTTGGGCATAAGTTACAAGTCTCCTCTATGCATGAACGCATGGCACATATGCTCATCAATTCAGATGCTTTTATTGCTTTACCAGGTGGCTTTGGTACCCTCAAAGAAATTTTTCAAATTGCCTCTTGGGCCTAACTGAATCTCCATCAAAAACCTATAGGTTTGTTGAATGTTAACAATTTCTTTGATCCTTTAATAAGTTTTGTTGATGCAGCTGTAGAACAAAATTTTATCCTTCATTCAGCGAGACAGATCCTTGTTTCTGCCAATTCTGCTGGTGAGTTACTCGACAAATTACAAGCAGTTGAGTATAAACCTGACCCAGCTAGTACTCAAATTAATTGGTCAGGAGGGCAAAACAAGAAGTGCAAATTGGATCTGAATCTCTGTTTGTAATTTTTTTCTTGTCTTTTATTTTTTGCATTTTATAAGTCTTTTAGGTCATCTCTCTTGAATAACATAAGCTTCAGGTAATGTCTCCTATACTTTATCTCTCTACATTTAAACATTGAGGACAATGTTTCATTTGGTTGGGGGGGAAGGATAGTAGACATAAATATGTTTTGAATTTTCTTTTTCTTGAAAAAAAAAACGAGTTAGTAATTAGATTCAGAGTGCGGTGTAAGGAGTTCAAATCCTCTTGAGACGAATTCTGGGTCAGGAATGATAGAGTAAGGAGGACCAGTTTGAACTCTTGAAACCCATTCTAACCAATTTGTCATTTTATTTTTATTTTGTGAACTCATTTTAGCTAACTTGATATTATTTAGTCTTGATTTTTGAATTTTATAACAAGGAGGGCTTATTCATTTCACTTTGAATAATTCAAATCTATGAACTCTCACAACCTTATCATTTAATAAATTGTGTACTTATGTACTCATTAAGCAAGTATTCATGAACCTTTCTTCACACACACACACATACCTTGATGCATGATTGTGGGTAGCAAAATAAAATGTTGTAATATTTTAGTTCTTTTGTTTTGTTTAGGATAACAACACAAAGGAAGGGGAAAGTAAAAAAACAAAAAAAACAAAAAAAGGAAAAAAAAAAGAGAAAGCAAGTGTGGATAAGTTTGGTCTCGTAACCTCCTTAATTCGAGCAATTAAGCCCAAGGGGTGCCTCAACACCTAATACCCTAAGACCAACTGGTTTGGGAGCTATTGGCCCAAAGCTCGCTACATGGATTAAGGAGAAAGCTTAATGGGATTGAACATTGTACTATTCACAAGTTTCTAAGCAAAAATAATGCATCGGCAACCTGAGTCGTTAAGCTCGTAGGGGTGTCTTAACACTTAATTCCCTAAGGCCAACTGGTCTGGGAGTCATTAGCCTAAGGCTCGCTACATGAGTTAAAGATGCATTCTTTCAAAAAAAAACATATATATATAAAATAAATCAATGCCCCCTACCTAAAGTTATTAGCCTTAACAAATATTAAAACTGATATGGCTTCTTTCTAATAAGCCTCATAGTCATGTGTCGACTGAGCACAAAAAGAAGGTTTATTGATATCTTGACTGAAGGGTACATGAGTCATTAAAAAAAACGGTTGAGAATTTGTTTATTTGGATAAAATCAAGGAGAGTGCAATAATGACCACCTTGGATGTAAAATTCTATAAACCACTTCTAAATAATAACGCTTTAATTGCTAGGGACTAGCAATAAGCTAGTTGGGGGTGTGATGAACACTTAAATATGTATGTTTAATAAGAGCTTAGTTCATCATATTGCATTAATAGTGTCATTAAATTCCTCAACTTAAGCATATTTGTAGTCTTTGCATCTTTGGAATTAACTTTCTCTTAATTTTGGTTTTATTACAGGTTTGGTAAAATGGGCATAACTCTCTATTTATAGATCAGAATGGTGCAAATCTTAATTTTTTAGAAAGATAATTAAATTATCTACAAGATTATATTTCACAAGTATCATCAAATTCGGGCTCTTAGTGGACCAAAAATAGGCTTGAAGTGAACCCATCTGCAGATTCGGCCCAGCCTGACCATGCCTCAGTATTTATACCATATCTCTCAGAATATGTATCCAAATCGTATAAATTAAGATGTTCTAGAAAGCTGAGAGAAATATCTACGACTTTCACGAGACATATGATTAAAATTTTTTTTTTGGAAATATGTTAAATTGTAATATAAATCCAAAAAAATGTACAAGGATTCGAGGGGCATACCCCAAGAATTACAGGTAGGACGTAAAGTCCAACAGAGAAAAGCCAGAAGCGACAAAAGGCCTTCTCAACTTAAAAGAAAGGCCACAGGCGTCTGAACAAAACAAAAGTTCCACAAAGGGCCTTAACAACATAAAATAAAAGCCACATGCGGCCTGAACAAAGCAAGATGTCCAATTACCATAAGAGGCCTAGCAAGAAAAGGAAACAAAATAATGACCAAAATGGTGCAAACATAAAGGAATAGAAAAACAAGTATGATAAAGTGAGCCTTAACCCTACTTGTTCTTCTTCTTCTTACCTTTCTTTACTGGAGTAACCGGGGTGTCCGAATGAGTATGATCAATCTCATCAGATTGATCCTCATCACGTAGCCTATTCAAAGGCTCAAAACGAGAGGGAGAAGACTTAGTAGGTTGTGCTGAATTTGTCCGCCCTAATGAAACAGATGCCTCACGATTTATAGAACACTGTATAGTGCCCACAAGTCTAACCTGGTCGGTCGCAAGAGAAGATAGAGAGTCAGAATCTGAGACTGACCCTGCGCTCGAAGCTGTAGCCACCTTAGGAGGCACAACTTGCACAGGAGAATCTGATGGAATGGCAACAAGTTTTGAACTCTCAACGATTTTGGTCGCAACCTTACCCGAATTCGAAGGGGTATCATCAGAATGGGTGCTATCAGGGATACTAGCCTCATTCTTATCCTGACCTGAAGTCTTTGTCAGTTTCAGACAACGGTGTCCAAACTTACAACATTTGGAGTAATATTTTGGAACCCACTCATATTCAACTTGAATTTGGATGGGCTCAGGAGAGAGCTTGCATTTGAACTCAAAGTTCTTAATTAGAGGGCGTTTGGCATCAAGAAGAACACATACCCTTGCATATTCCAATCTGGAAAGATCAGAAGTTTGTCTTGTCACAGGATAAAGTTTCTCCAACCATGCAAGAGACAACGCTAAGACCTCTGGTTGTCCACAAAGGGAACGGCAGGCCATATAATCGGATTCAAATAGGAACTTTCCTCAATTGATTTGTATTAAAATCTAAATGCGGGTTCCAAGGTTGTAAGACAATTGTTTTACCTCCGAACATCCAAGGACCGCGGGCAATGATGGTATGAACCTCATCCTCGGTTCGGAAGCTGAAGATGAGAAGCCCCTTGTTTGTGGAACGGACGTCCTCTAAGCCGCTAGATTTCCATGCGCGCATAGCCATTGAGCGAGCAGCATGAAAAGGCATCACATATCTTGGAAAGAAGCCAACAAGACATCTACGCCATTCGGCCACATTCTCATCGACGATCTCATCCGGAGTCTCAAGGATTGTACCCAGCTTCCTAGGACGAAGAGAAATCAATTTGCAGCAGGCGCCCGAATTGGTAATCTTAACTTTATCGGCCCAATTGACCTTAGGCGGATCCATTGACCAAACCACAAGGAATCAGGATATAGACCAGGAGGCAAAGTTGTTCGAAATAACCTAAGGAGCAATCTGGGTGGGGTTGATGAATAGTATCACCGGTCGGATGAACAGTATCCATCGAGGTGAACAGTGTCACCCGAATTGAAGAGGTGGCGATTTGAGGGGTTTACAGTCGGAATCGGATGATAGCCAAGAAGGGAAAATTAGTCAGTGTTGCCCGATCTACTAGGTAGTGATGGAGGTGAGATGCAATTCGTTGGTTTTCGGTGAGAGGCGGTGATGAATAGTAAACTGCAACTTTTAGGCCACGAACGGGAGTGATGCGAGCAGAATCAGACGGCAGTGATGAATGGAAACTTGTAGAACATCATCCGATCTACAAGAATACGGTGGAGGTGAGATGCCACTCACCGGTGGCAGGTGGTAGGCGGCGGTGAATAGTAAAAAATTCGAAATTTTGTGGCCGTGAACGGAGGTGTTGCGGGTCCAATCAAGCGGTGGTGATGAAGGAAAACTTGTATATCGAGTCAAGACTAACACGATGGTGATGGAGGTGACATCCCATTCGCTCACCGGCGGTGATAAATAGTGAAATTCGAAACAGTTTTTGATAATTTTGACCGTTTTTCGGTCGGAATTTGAGGGCGATCCACAATGAATTTTTTCTCAGGATGTCCCGATCTACAACATATGTAAATCTCAAAGGCTGATTCTCAAAATGGTCGGAGTATATAGTAACTTCGGCGACTCTAGTTGAGAGAAAAACTTTCTCCCAAACTCCGGAATACAACATGTGATTAAAATTCATAATAAGTCAAGGTCAAAATCGATGGTCAAAGTTGGTTCACCTAATTATCCCAATTGTCAAAGTTGGTGCATCTAATATTTGATAATTATTCCTTTGTAATTTAACAAGTTTGCTCCTGAATGTATCTATAAATAGAGGTGCATTGTGACCCATTAGGGCATCTTGGCCTTGGTTGGAATATCTTAGCCTTTGCTGGGATCCCTTGTTATTGTGTTTTTCTCTTTTGTATTTTTATGTTATTAATAAATTTCTTTTTTCTTATAATTTATTTTCTTTCTCTTATAATGTCTTTCTAATTTCTCTCTTGCTAAGGTGAAAAGGTGAAACCCTTGATATGAAGAGTAAGGATTCTCTAACCCTTTAATATGTGCTTAATAATCATAATCTTGTGTTGTTTATATGATTTATATTTATTTCTCTAATCAATCTTGACACCACTTGTAAAGTGGAGGTCTTGATCCATTGTCGACAATCCTTGGCACATCAAATGCTTGGATCCTTTCTAGATGTTGTATGGTTCTTCTTTACCGACATGAATCTAGTTAGGAACCTTGATTTGTTGTGGACATATAGAGATTGGCACATTGGATGCTTGAACCCATTTACAAGAAGTGGTATAAATACTAGTAACGAAGCAAATATAATTCATATAACTAAAATGGGTTGTTTATCCTTATTTGAAATATCAAGGGCGGATCCCCTAACCTTAGCTTTCATTATTATTGTGTTGATTTCTCTTGTGTGATTCTCATTTATTATTTACGAACTTGTTCTCACTTATATTTGTTGAAATTATCTTGTCATCTCTTTAAATCATCTACATCATATTGCTTACTTTATAGTTTGTAGCGCTTAAATTCCCTTCCTCGTGGATCGACCCCGGTCTCACCGGGTTTATTACTTTGACACTCCTATACTTGGGAGACAATCCTTTTTCGGATATGTTATTTTACAGTAGCTTGTGTCTCACATGTTTTGCCTTTTATATGTTTGGTCACTTCTTAGGTTTTTATAGCAATAATTCTGGCGTCCAACTATGAAGTACAAGTATGGTTCAATCATTCATATCTAACTGTTAAGAGAAAAAATGCACTGATCATTATGATTTTGGAATCAAATACATGTGAAAAAGCTGGCAAGAACACCATCCATGGGTTTAACACATATAAGTTTGAGTTTCATAGGTTGGGTGCACATATAGCTAGAGAAGGTGGCACGTTAGACACTCAGGATTCTTCCCTTTCAATACATATATATTTCCCGGAACAAACAACCTCTTACATAGGTAAAAACCATATGGAAGCTACCCCAATATGCTCATAGATGATTGACAACTAGTTCATGCAAAACATCAAACATATTGCATTCAATTTCACTACTAAAAGGCAGTTCTAAAATCCAAAATGACAAGAACAAAACAATTTCAAAATTGAGGAAACAACAATTAGGGAACTCACAGCAGGAAGAACTTAAAACCAAAACCTCGAACTTTCTCCAAAAAGATTGAACCCAAAATCCGAAATAGAGAAAAACCTCAAGTCTCCGCACACCCTCGGCAACCAATCCTTAACAAATCTGACATCCACCAAGTATAGATCATCAAAACTCGGCCTCCACATTGTCGTACGTGATTCCATGCAGCAGCTCGTGGACACCAATCGAAACAAACTTGATGCTTCATAACTGGTGGACGAGATTTTCAAAAATTGTTGTGAATGATTTGAGTCATTTTGCTTTCAGTGATCTTCACGCCTGGTGCATAGGAGGTCAATTTTTGCCTTCCAGGTCAAGACCTCGAGAATCAGAGAGTGTGGTCGGCTCTCCTCCATATTTCACGTTTCAGTCAGCAATGTATCAATAATCCACCATTTATCAGAGAGTGAGGGTATTGATGTCTTTTCGCAGACAAAAGGGGTTATCTATAGCTAAATTTTAAAAGGGGGTTACATTTAACAATCTAACTTTAAAAGGAGTCATTTAAAAAAAATATCCCCATGAAGCTCCATATCTGTTGATGATGAATGAATGGTAGTAGCCTATAAATAAACATTACATGAAAAAGTAAATATCCTGCAAACAAACCACTTACGTGCTAACTTTTGACCACTAACCATTGCCCTTAAAAAACAGTGAAATAAAACAACCTACTACAACACCAAGGCCACGACTGCAAGTAAACAACCTCCTAAAGACTTGGTCAGACTCGAGCTTTTAAAATACTAAATAAAATAATAATAATTCTTGACACAGTGGAGTTCTTATATTTGGATTTTTATAAATTTTAGTTTTGTTATTTTGTCAAAAAATTAGTCATAAATAATTTGAAAATTCTCAGTGGAGAATCATCTCCTGTTTGAAATTCATATTCCTATTGTTTGGTTCACTAAAACACTTTACTGCCTAAAGCACTCCGGATTTCCAACCGCATTTATCCTCTAGCTCTTTCATAGTGAGTAATAACATAAAGATTGACAAGTCCTCAAACATTTGATCGACATAGCCTTCTAGATCACCTTCTGCAAAATTATCCTCACTAACAATTTATAACCTACTAGTTAACGAGCACATGAACTTTTATAGATGCCAAGAGAAAATCTAAAGTATTTTTGTTCCATTATTTGAAAATCAAAGTTGTAAGTATACGAACCTCTTTCAAAATGAAAGGGAAGCATATCAACATTTACAAATTAGCTTTCAGATGGCAGGAGGTAGACCCCATTAATCGGGAACAAGAAAGTACATAGCCAACCTCATTTTGAAATGTTGGACAGAGTCAGACTGTATGACAACCGAAATAATATACAATATTCATTTGTTAATGTCCAGAAGGGAATTTTAAGGCGAGATTGCATGACGCCAGTGTAATTAATTCATGTTAAAAGCAGTCCGACCATTAATGAAAAAAAATATTTTAATTTGCAGAAAATTAACAACCCATCAATGCAGTAGATTGCTTATCAATAATCATTTTGGTTTCTTCATCCAGTTAACCAAAAACTTCGCTGTTCCATCAATTTCTAATTCATATTGGCTCGTAAGCAAAGAATCCTATTGAAAGAAAAACCAGAAGTACAAATAACTAAGGAGAAACAACTTATATTAAACAGAGATTTTATTTGCTAAAAGGAAAGTTCTGTGATATAGCTACATAAATTTTAGGAAATACCGATATGAAGTTGACAAATCACGGTGGAGTAGCAGAGCTAAAAGTTCCGTACTATAGCTGCCACGATAGACAATGACTACTACAACAAAATTGACTTGAAAGAATAGAGTGGTGACACACATATAAATTATTAATACAGATTCATACAGACCTAAGTAGTACTTAAAACGTGATTGATACATCATCCACTTTAAGTGGTAATTGATTTTTGAAATCGCAATTAACAATCATGCATATTATGGTAAATTAATTTATATATAAAAAATTTGTAAGAATAGTTTTATTTAAAAGATTAAATTATAATTATATTTTAAAATTAATTTCAAAATTGTAAGATAAAATTTTTAAACGAAAGGAAAAATAAGAGAGAGAGAGAGAGAGAGCACGCAAAGAAGTAAATAATAGAAGCTACTCTAAAATTCAAATTATATGATTAACAACATAATTTTTACGTTGCTAACATTATAAACGAAAATAACATTGATCTCCAATATAACTACCATATTTTCCTAAATCAAATAACGTAATAATGGTACAAATATCTAGGAAGAAACAACTTATATTACTATAGATTTTATCTGTTAAGAGGAAAGTTCTATGAGATAGGTACAAAATTCCCATGATTGATAATAGAAGAAAATAAACCATTGGAAAATATCAATGGGCCAAAACAATCAAAAATAAAATTAGGCAAATTTAAAAGTTAACCAATTAAACAACTGGTTAAGCTTTGAAAAAAATACAACTTTTTTAACCCAATTAAAATTACGGTTACTCCTCTAAAAATAAAGCTAACTTTATTTTTGAATTATCATCCTTATTCTTACTCTCTATGACCTAATCATCTCAAATAGGGTTGGCAATTGTACCCGGGCCCGGAATTGTCTGGGGAATTACCCGGAATTCTGGGGATTGAACCCGGGGCCGGGGAGTAATTTCTCGGGGATTGTCCGGGGCCGGGCAGGGGGCGGGGATCATGTTCCCTGGCCCGGACCCGGCCCGGAATAATAATTATTTTGTATAAATTAATAAAATTTAAAAGCCCAATACTTTAAAAGCCCAATACAACTTAAGTTTCCAACAACAATAAGCATATCAAGTCCAAATCATAAAAATAAAGCCCAGCCCGAATACAAACCCCAATTAAAATATTTATGCAAAAAAAATCATATTTAAATTAATGATTTCTTAATTATTATATGTATTTTCATCATTGATATTTTAATTAATAATTGACTAACTTAGTAAAAAAATTTATAGAAGTATTTATACTTTATAAATATAATGAAGCTAGATTTAATAATTTAATAAAAAATTGATATATGCAAAAGCAATATCTAATTCAATAGAAAAAATTATAAATATAATATTAAGAAAAATAATAAAAACATGTGTTGATAATAAGCATATCAAGTCCAAATCATAAAAATACAAGCCCAACCCGAATACAAAACCCAATTAAAATATTTATGCAAAAAAATTCATATTTAAATTAATGATTTCTTAATTATTATATATATTTTCATCATTGATATTTTAATTAATGATTGACTAACTTAGTAAAAAAAATTATAGAAGTATTTATACTTTATAAATATAATGAAGCTAGATTTAATAATTTAATAAAAAATTAATATATGCAAAAGCAAATGTATAATTCAATAGAAAAAATTATAAATATAATATTAAGAAAAATAATAAAAACATGTGTGAGTGGGATAGCTTGAACCTTAGTTCAAGAAAGATTTTATTCCCAACTTACCATCAGGCTACACTCATTTGTCAAGTATTATACTGAATAAGAAAAAATTTATAAAAACAATATTAACTGGAAAAATATAGCCGCTGGGATGGCTTGAACCTGGGCATTGAAAGAAGACAAAGACACACAGCCACCATTAGGCCACGGCCACATTGTTAACAAAAAATATGAAACAAAAATATAAGTACTAACTAATCTGTCACAGAAAAATTAAAAAAAATACAACCCGGGGAAACAACCCGGGGAATTGAATTCCCCAGCCCCGAAATATAATTCCCCGGTCCCGCCCCGCCCCGGCCCCGGAATTTCCGGGGACGGGGAATTGAATTCCTTGCTGGGGCCGGGGATGGGGAACGGGGTCCCCGGCCCGGCCCCAGGTTTTTGCCAACCCTAATCTCAAAAGCTAAAAGCAAACAATTAAAATAATAAACTATTTTAGGATAGAATGTCATCCATTTTATATCCACTCCTTAGAATGCAGATTCCTATTTAAAAATAAAATATGGAAGGATATCTATCTTGGGTGAATTTGTTTGAATTCTTAAAAATCTAAAACAATTAACTACTTTAACATAGAAGGTTATCCATTTTAGATCAATTTTAGATCTATTTCTCGGAATGCTAAGACTTTTAATTAAAAATAAAAATATAGAAGAACATCCATCTGGGGGCTCTTTTTTTTAATGTTTAACATCTTATTTGAGATTTTAAAATCATTAAATATTTTAAAGGTAATCCATCTTAGATCCACTTCTTTGAATGCTTAGACACATTTGTTAAAATAAAAACAGTATTGTTAGACTTAGAACTCAAATAACAAAAAATGTACAACTTAATGTGACAATCTACATGGTAATTAAAAATTCACTGGAGAAGAAAAAAACAAAAATAAATGAGGAAAGTTACATCTCTAGTAGGATTTGTCACTTAAACTGATACATAAAGTTATAAATTTTAGATTGTATTTGGGTTATAAGACTAGCATTATTGAAATAAATAAATATAATTTACAACTCGGGGACATCTGTATCAAGAATCTACTAATTTATCATGCTAAAACATGTAAACAATTTAACCAAAAAAACACACATAAAATATTAGTACAATAATTTAAAACCAATTTAAACCATAACATAAAAATGAATGAATAAAACATTAATAATTTAACATATTTTTTCAACATGCAACAAATTAATTGTATATTTTATGTACAAGTTGTAAGCATAATATAAAAATAGTATGTGAACATTAGTCTAATATATCATAGCATTAAATTGTAAATTAAATGTACAAAATGTAATTATAATTGATCATTTAATTCAATATAATTATGTAAAATGTGACATAATAATTGCAAAAGCAATGTATAAGTTGTAAACATAGCATAATAATATAAAATGAACATTATATTTATAAATTAGAACAAGACATTATAAATTTAATATGTGATGCATAAACAGAACCTAGATTCTACATTTATGTATAAATGTCCAACATGCACCAAAATTATTTTAAAAGCGATGTACAAGTTGCAACCATAAAATAAAATTAGAAAATGAACAATTTATTAATAAATTAGAATATGAAATTATAAACTAATGTAGAATATGTAAATTTAATCTCAATAATGTAATTCAGCATAATTTTTCAAATTGCAACAAAATAATTGTAAAATGGATCTACAAGTTGTAACTATAACAAAACGATAGTAAATGTATATTATAGAAATAAATTACAACATAAAATTGTAAGTTAAGAAAGAATACGTAAATGTAATCTATATCATGTATTCAATTTAACGTTTCGAAATACAAAACAACAATTGTAAAAGTGATATACAAGTTGTAAGAAAAACATAAAAATACTATATAAAATAAAATAAAATATGAAATTATAAATTTAATATAAATGTGTAAATATAATCTCAATAATGTAATTCAACATAACTTTTAAAAATGCAAAAAAAAAATTGTAAAAGCAATCTACAAGATGTAAATATAACATAAAAATAGTATATAGAAATTACGTCAACAAATTGAATACATAATTATAAAATTAATATAAAATACGTATATATATATAATTTATATTAATTCAATATATCTTTTTAAAATATGAAAAAATAATTATAAAAACAGTGTATAAGTTAAAAACATAATATATATAAAGATAGTGTATGAATGTTATACTAATAAATTATAACATAAAATTGTAAATTTAATATAAAATGTATGAATATAATCTCGATCATGAAAAACAAAATAATTATCGATATTGCATTATAATAATCGTGAAAACAAACCTTGTAAATATAACATAAAAATATATGAACCTTGTACTAATAAAGTAGAATATGGAATTATAAGTTTAATGTAGGATAAACTAAAAGAATTTAGATTGTGTAATTCAATATAATTTTCTAACTTTTGTAACATAATGATTGTAAAAGTTAGATTAAGGTTATAAATATCACACGCAAAGTATATGACCATTATGTTTATTTAGAATATTAAATTATAGATTTAATTTAAAATGTGTGAATAGAATCTAAATTATTTTGTTGAACATAATTTTTTTAAAATAAGATAAATTATATATTAAATTTAAAAAATCTAAATTATATTCAGACTTCTTAATTGAAAGCTTATATTTATTAGTTCATCTATATACTTTTAATTTTTTTATATTTTAGTATTGTATTATTTCTATATTTTAATCATTTTTATATATTTGAAAAAAAAATCATATATTAAATTAAATAACATTTAAATATAAGTATCTTACCTACAACAAGGGGCGGATCCAACTTGGACATTTAAGGGGGCCCAAACTTTTGAAACCAAAAACTACGAGGGCCAATATGGAAGCAAGTAATGATAGGGTTAAAATTTCAACCAATTATCTTATAAATCCCCATAAAATTTCGAATTTGGTAGGGGCGGGGCTCCCTCCCTCCTCCAAATCGATCCACCCCTGCCTATGACCTCAATATTAAGTAAACGTCAGCTAATATTTTAGATTATAAATCATTTAATTTTCATACAGAATCAGTAGTAATATTTTACTATTTGATTCAAGGATGATTAAAGATCCATTATTAATACTAAGATTTTTATCCTAGCATCATAGGATGACCCCTTTTCATAATATGTTTAAACCTAAAATTAAGTAGAAGCAAATTAGAAGAAACTCATAATTTCCTACTAAGATATGCTATTAACATAAAATTTATGTTGAATGCGAGAATATAGGCAAATTGAAATGAAACTCATAATTTCCTGCTAAGATATGCTATTGACATAAAATTTATTTGAATGCGAGAATGAACAACTTTAATGTAATATGAATGGTAGAGAAATTAATATCACCATCCATACCTTGAAGAAGTTATTCCAACCATCTCCTCAAAGTTATTCCAATGTGTACCTTAAACAATCAATATCACAATCCACGCCTTGAAGAAGTTAACATGAAAATTAAATCTGTTTTTAGAAATATTTATTTTAAATACACAGATTTAAATAGACATAATTTTCTAAAATATTTTTATATTTATAACAAGTTATTTTAAGTAATATTTATTGAAATTTATGATATTAAATATCGTACTTAAATTAATAGAAATTAAGTAAATAAGAAAAGAGTTGTCAAACGATAACCATTATCGGTCGCTGTCTACCGAAGGCACGGTATGTTTGACCAATGCTAGACTATGACTGATTTATTACACTAGGATGACCAACATAGACGCTAGTTTTTAACCGTAGAGGTTTCAACTTTCTTTACTGGATTGGTCCTTGCTGAATCTTTTGGTGACGATGGATTGACAATATTGCTTAAGATGTCCTATGACTAATGGCTACACTTAAGTGAATTTTTTTCTTTTTTAAATGTCTTTCAATGAATTAAATTTCTATTTATTAAACAATTAATAATTTTAAAAATTATTATTTAAGAAGAATTTTGGATTTATATAAGTTTACAAAGATAATTTTAGTATTTGATTAACCCAAAAAATGATTTTAAAAAATTGTATTTGAAAAGCTAACAAGTACGACTTCCAAATTTTAATATATAAATTGATTCTTTGATCAACTATCTAAATTCTCTAGATTATTTGATAATCAACTTTTATATTTTCAATATTAATCCAAAACATTTTCTAAGCAAAAGTACTTGATTTTTTAAATGTTTATAATGAGTCCATTAAATAATGTGTATAGAAATTAGTTTGCTCACGACAATCCCTACACATTAAAATATTATTGATCAATAATATTACTTAGTCATTTTATTATGTTACTCTTTCAAACAATTTACACAAACTCATCACCTGATATAACGTCGTCATTGCATAATCACTGCATTACTCATTTTAATTAATATAATTTATTATTAGTATTTATTCATCTAATCACACAATGCTACGTACTTTATATAGATAAGTTTATATACAAAGTTCGCCAGAATAATAATACTTATTTATTTATTTATTGCATGAGATGAGTGATGCTAATTTTATAAACTATCTCTAAAAATTTATTCGTACAACCTTATGTGATATTATTGAATAATTGTCATACCATCCATATTAATTAATATAATTAAAATTTAAAATTTACACGTCTAATTAAATTATGAGCCATCATTTTATAAGAATAAATTTATATAAGTAATTCGTAAGATAGTATTACTCAATGGATATTTATATAACAAAGAAAATAATTATGAAACACATTAATCCTAAACTTTTGGAATAATATGATACTTTCTATATCCTAAAATGATGTGATGGTAACTTCGTTTAGGAAATTATATTATTCTTCTATATACATCTATTATTATTGTTGTATACGTGGTGCCGTCCCACCAATTTTCCAAATGGCCACTTCATAAATTGCCAAGCAAATGCCACATGTCTTTAGGTGGCACTTCAAGCAAGTAAATTACAAGAGACATGGGTGGATTTCGTAGTTGAATGTTATTGAAGGGTCTAGCACAAATTACCTATAAATTGGACCTCTCCTCCTTTGTAATTTTTTTAACCAAATTGAGGGAAGCAAATACAATTCTCGTTCTCTTCCTTTCTCTTAGAATTCTCTTACTCCCAATTTTTGCATTTTCCCCCTTAATTTTTGTATCTTTATTTAATTAGTTTATTTCACGTTATCAGCATGACGAAGTCTGCTAGGACAACATCCTTCATTTATATTCTACATCTATTCTTATAAGTATGTTTTGTGGTTACCATTGAGTTGGATCTTCCATATCAAAAGATAAGAGTTATCTATTTTTCTAGTTTTACTGTTTTTCTATTATAATTGAAGATTATTTAAAGATGGCAAATCTGGCATGTGTTCAAGTTGTGCCTTTTGAGAGGAAAGAAGAAAGATATATGCCATGGGCCAGAAATGCAAGAAATCATCTGCGATCAGTGAACCAAGATACAATCAAAGAAGGCAACCATACATGTCTACAAGAGAAAGCTAAAGCTAAAGCTATAACTTTTCTTTTACATCATTTGATTGAAAAGCTACAAAGTGAATATCTTACTGTTGAAGATCCATTGATTTTGTGGAAAAGCTTAGAAGACAGATTTTTCCATTAGAGAGATGTACCATTTCCACAAGCTCAACATGATTGGATGAGTCTACGTTTTCAAGACTACAAATCAATAGCTAATTATAATTTAGCATTGTTTAGAATAACTTCATAGTTGAAGTTTTGTGGCCAAGAAGTGATAGATTATAATATGATAGACAAGACTTTATCTACCTTTCATGCTTCGAACTTAGTTCTACAATAACTTTATAGAGAACTCCATTTCAAGAGATATTCTGATCTAATTACATGCTTGTTTCTTGTTGAGAAGAACAATAAAATTTTGCTTCATAATCATGAATCACGTCCAATTGGCTGTACACCAATCCAGTAGTTAATGCTATAAACTTCAAAAATAATAATCGAAATCAAGGGCATAGAATACGTCATAAAAATCGATGAAGAGGTGGTTATAAATCTTTCAATCATCAAAACAACAATGATAACCACTAGTAGAAGAATAGTAATTCGGAAGATAGAAGATATGGAGGATCAAGACCTTCCAGAGAAGATATATGTCATAAATGTGGTATAAAAGGCCATTGGGCTAGAAACTATCGCACACCTAAACAACTAGTGGACTTTTACCAATAAACTCTAAGAGATAAAGCGAAGAGAATTGACACAAATTTTCTTGAAGAATCTGAGCAAGTAAAGATTACTCATCTTGAAGCTTCTATGGGGATTAAGATGGAAATCTTAACTTAGTTGGTGGTGGAAAATATCCAAACCAATTAAGACTTTATTGCTTTTAGTTTGCTTTTCTTTACATAAGTGTGTTTGAATTTCTAATGCAACTTTTGTTTGAATGGAAAGGATATGGACCCATTCAAGGTCTTTTTTGAAACACAAAAAAATGATGGAGAATTATATTTAGCTAATAGTGCTACAACACACACAATATTTCGAGACAAGAAATTTTTCTTGATTTTAACTTTGTTTGAAGCTAAAATGAGCATTATATTAGGATCCATGGATTTGATTTTAGGATCTGGAAAATCCGACATCTTATTAGCAAGCGAAACTAAGTTACACATTCAAGAGGCACTGTACTCTAGTAGATTTAGAAGAAATTTGCTTAGCTTCAAAGATATACAACTTAATGGTTATCACATCGAGACCATGAATGAAGAAGATAGAGAATTTCTCAGCATCATTTCTCACATTACAAGACAAAAGCATATATTAAAGAAATTACTTGCTCTTCTATCATCTGGGTTGTATTACACACTCATAAAATTAATTGAAGCTCATGTAGCTGCGAAGCAAAACATCACTGACCCAAAGACTTTTATGCTTTGGCACGGTCATCTTGGTCATCCTGGATCTAAAATAATAAGAAAATTATTGAAAATTCACGCGGACATCCATTAAAGAACATTAAGATTTTTCTATCCAATGAAAAAATATGCACTGCTTATTCACAAGGGAAACTGGTTATCAAACCATTGCCTTCTAAGGTTGGTTTGGAATATCCATCCTTCTTACAAAGAATTCAAGGAGACATATGCGGTCCTATACATCAACCAAGTCTACCATTATGATATTTCATGGTTCTAATTGATGCATCTGCTCGATGGTCACATGTCTTCTTATTATCTACTGGTAACATTGCTTTTGCCAGATTATCTTGCACATATTATCGAGTTACAAGCTCAATTTCTAGATTATTTGATAAAGTCGATGCATCTTGATAATGTTGGTGAATTTACATCGAAGACTTTTGATGATTATTGCATGTCAGTGGGAATAGAAATTGAGAGTCCAGTTCCACATGTTCATACACAAAATGGCTTTGTAGAGTCACTTATCAAATGTTATGATTGCAATTTTCAACATCTGCTTGAGGACATGCTGTTTTACATGCTACAGTGTTAGTTCGATTACGACCTACTGCATATCGTTAGTACTCACCATCACAACTTGTACTTGGTGGTCAGCTTGACATATACCATTTAAGAACTTTTGGCAATTCTGTAAAAGTTCTCATTGCTCCCTCACAACGTACTAAAATGGGACCCCGATGATGTTTGTGAATTCATTTCAGATTTGACTCCCTATCTATTATTAGTGAGCCTTTGATAGACAATTACTTACTGTAAGATTTGCATATTGCCACTTTGATGAGACAGTTTTGCCACCACTATGGGAAAGAAAAGTGCTTAAAGAAAGGTAGAAAAAGCCTTTTGAAACTAAACAAGAACTTTCGTGGAAAGTGACATCATTGTCTCATCTGAATCCTTGTACTAGTCATTATGAGAATGAAGTACAGAGAAAAACTTAACTTCAGAAGATTGCTAATCAAATGCCAGATGCATTTACTGATTCTGCAAAAGTAACAACATCTTATATTGCAATTACAGTCCTTTAGAACAACCTTTTGATCCTAAGATTTCCGGTCCCTTACTTTCGTATTTTTGAATCTCACGCCTAGTTACGTTCAACGCAATGTTTCCAGTCATAATTTTCTTTTCTTTTTTTTTTTTGCCCCACAGGAACTTCCCGGCCCCTTTCCCGAAGGGCTGCCCAACTATTCGAGTCGAGCTATAGAGAAAGGCCCAATTAGACTAAGGATCAGATAGACAGCAAGCGTGGGGATGTTGGTTGGATGATGGCCCGAGATTCTTTTAGCCATAGTCATTCCGTTGTCTTTGTCCCACTCTTCTTGCTGTCTGAGACCAACCTCTGGATGCAAGGGGCATGGAAATAAGGGAATTCAAGGAAGCGTCGAAATGCTTCTACAAATACACTGCCAAGATTCTTGTTACCATTGAACTGTCTGCTCAAAAAGCTTTGGATAATTTGTTTAATCCGTGTTTCAAATATGGAAGGCCACTTGGATCCAAAGATTCGATTCCCAGGGAGAGGAAATCAAATTCCATGTCTGCCAAAGAAAATGTCCTAAAGGAGACATCAGGCCTTGAAATGGCACAGGTCCCAGAAATGACTCAAGCTTTCAAAGAAGATAAAGCTCTTGTCCTTGAAGAGAAAAAAGAAGTGGCTAAAGCATTTGATAAAGCTAAAGTCATTAATAAGACTAATAGAGAAATTTTTATAAATTATGAGACGTGGAATCGAGATGAGATGATCTTTGATGAGTTCTTCTTATTTGTAGCGGCCATTGAAATCATGAATGATGATTATGAGCCATGTACTATTGATGAATGGAGACAAATACATGATTGGCCTAAATGAAAAGAAGCAATCTTAGCTGAATTGGCTCATCTGGTGAAACGTGAAGTATTTGGACCAGTAGTCCAGACACCTATAGATGTCAAATCCATTGGATACAAATCGATCTTTACAAGAAAAAGAAATGAGAAAAATGAACTTGCCAGATATAAGGTCAAACTTGTCAGGGTTTCTCACAATAACTTGGAATTGATTTTGATGAAACATATTCACATGTTGTGGATGTAATCACATTCACATATTTGATTATCTTATCAGTCTTTAAAGAACTTGACATGTGTCTTATGGATGTTATGATTGTATATTTAAATGACACATTAGATACCAATATTTACATGAAGATTCCTGAAGGTTTCAGATTGCTTGAAACAAATACAACAAGTCCAAGAGACATGTATTCAATCAAACTACAAAGATCATTATATGGGTTGAAAAAGTTTAGACATACGTGTTATAATCATCCTAGTCAGTATCTTATAAAAGAGGGATATATCAATGATCCTATTTGCCTATGTGTATTCATAAAGAAATCGGATTCAAGATTTGCCGTTGTAGCTGTGTATGTTGATCATATGAATCTGATTAGAATTTTTAAGGAACTCACAAAGATTACTGAATAGTTGAAGCGTGAATTTGAAATGAAAGATCTTGGCAAAACAAGATATTGTCTCAGATTGCAGATTGAGCACATTACAAATGGAATTCTTGTTCATTAATCAACCTACGTTAAGAAGATATTGAAACGATTCAATATAGATAAAGCTCATCTATTGAGTACTCCTATGATTGTTCGGTCTTTAGATCCTAGAAAGGATCCATTTCGTTCGAGAGAAGAGGATGATAAAATATTCAGTTCTGAATTACCTTATCTTAATGCAATAGGTGCTTTATTTTATTTAGCACAATGTAAAAGACGGGACATCACTTTTGTTGTCAATCTACTAGCAAGATTCAGTTCTGTACCAACTAGAAGACATTGGAATGGACTTAAACATGTTTTTTTTTTAAATCTTCATAGAACAACAAATTTGGGTTTGTTTTATTCAAAGAACTCTACTAAAAACCTCGGATTAGTTGGTTATGCAGACGCTGGATACTTATCAGATCCTTACAAGGCTCGTTCTCAAATAGGATATATTTTTATATGAAATGGAACAACAATCTCATGGCGATCAAACAGAAATTAGTAACTACATCCTCAAATCATTCTAAGATTCTTGCATTATATGAAACTAGTAGAGAATGTGTATGGTTGAGATCTGTCAACCGTCATATTTTGAATTCTTGTGGACTTCCATTGATTACAGATACCCTATAATTATTTAGACGACAATATGAAGACAATGCTGCTTGTATTGCACAAGTTAGAAAAGGGTATATCAAAGGTGATAGAACCAAACACATCTCTTCTAAATTCTTTTACACTCATGAACTTCAAGAAGATATAATAATTTATATCAAACAGATACGATCCGATGATAACTTAACAAATCTTTTTACTAAAACATTACCTATATCAACTTTTCAAAAGCTAGTATATGACATCGGCATGAGACAGCTTAGCAATATATCAATTTGATCTAGCCACTTGTCATCATCAGAGGAAACACCAATCAGGGGGAGCAGATTTTGGATAGATATGCACTGTACTCTTTTTTTTTTTATTAGGTTTTTTCCCACTGAGTTTTCCTGATAAGGTTTTTAACGAGGTAGCTATACTCCAACACTACTTTTTTGGTTCATTATATAATTGTATTTCTTTTCTAAAGTTTTTATCTCACTGGGTTTTTACTTAGTAATGTTAAATGCAATTATCTGAAAATTGGTAGACTCCAAGAGGGAGTTTTGTATACATGGTGGCTTCTCACCAATTTTCCAAAGGAAAAATTCAAAAAATAGCCCAAATTAAGGGGTCTGTTACAAAAATAACCCACTCATAAAAAATTTGCATGCCATGGACCTTTTGACTTCAAAATTACATGATTACCCTTAATATATAAAAAAGACGTTTCTTCTGCAATCTTGTGCAAAACTCCAGATGTTTCTTCTGCAATCTTGTGTAAAACTCGTCCATACTACTCTGTTTTTGTTAAAATCCCATTGTCTCTATCATTTGTCATGAGCAATCTTCAAGATATAAGTAAAAATAGGTAAGAAATCCCTCTATACGTGGACTTTTCTTGATTTCTTTCAAGCTTCTAATGGTGTTGAAATATATGTTGCCTTAGTATTAGCTTAGAAAACAGTGTAGTGAGCTTAGGAGAAGCATCCTTAGTACTTTAGTTGCAAAGAAAACAATGATTAATAAGAATTTCTTAAGAGAAATTCAGTACACTGGACGAGGAAGATGACTACTCGACAGATGATTGGTAAATGTCTAGCATTGAGTTATGTTGTCGATGACACACTCGACAATGGCCGAAACGGTTTGTCGAGCATAGGTGCACAGCATTGAGCCTGGCTATCTGTTTGTCTTGTGTCAAGACGTGCAAAGTGTGTCGAGTTGTCGAGTGTCGAGTTAATTTGTCGAGTTGTCGATGTTGCGTGATTTTGTTAATCCTCGTCGAGCATAACTGTAGAGTTCCATTTTTCTAGACTTTTATGCAGTGTTTAATGATATTTTGATTCAAGGATGAATTTTGACATGTCTTTTACATGCAAAATTGAAACTTTGTGCATTTTGATGTTGTACAATGGTTCATGGAAGATGCAATAGAATGGAGGTTATATGTACATGGGTAAGAGGTCTAAGTCGTTGATAATTCCTAGGTGTACTGCTTATAGTAAGTTGGTTGAATGTTTAAGTTCAAAAATGGGTTGGAATTTAAGTAAAAAAAAAAAAAACGTAAGTTTAGCCATTCAATTCTCTTTCAAGGGTCCTCCACTATTGCCAACTTCTATTGAGACTAACAAAGATGTTTTTTTTTCATCAACATAGTTTGGAGGACCAACTATCATACACATCACTCATCGTCACACTTAAAGATAGGGACTTGCAAAGAACAAGGTCACGATTTGATCTATCAACGAAAAGGCTGAGTTCTTCTCATCTGTCTTTGTTTCGCTCAACAAGTGTAAGCAACCAGTTAATTAAATCCACTCCTGTCTATACGTAACCATATTGTAATGAAGAAGTTGGCCATGAGTTTCAGTAGTCTGCTAGACATGCAGAGGAGAAATCAGTTGGTATTGTGGGAGAAGTTGGATTGAACCAATCATTGCCATTGAGGTTAGTTCGACAACTTAATAGCTTTAGAGAATGTGAGAGCTTAGTCAATATCCAAAGTGATGGTGATGATAGGGTTGGTGATGACGGGGATGACAATGGTGATGATCATGATCATGATCATGATGATGAAAATGCCTATTGTGGTTTTGAATCTTGCCATCACTTGAATGACAACTTAGATGTCAATGATCATTATGGAAATGATAATGTATATGCTCAGAATGTAAATGAAGGGTTATTTGACAGTTTACATAACCATGAAAATGGTCACACAAAGTTTGGGATTGATTTGAACTAGGAGGTGCCTTTGACCTTTCTTACTCTTATTCAATCTACCTCTCCAACATTTCTAGGATAAGAGGCAAATCCAGGGGTGGATTTTTTGGTAGATGATGCCAATATGGGTCCTTTAATCGATGATAATTGAGCAAACACATCCAGGTGGATGCCTTTTATTATGTATTTGACGTCAACAGTTAATGACGAACCCACATCTTTTATAGTTAACGGAATTCAAGTTGCAGTTGGGCAAATTTTTAGAAGCAAAATCTAGTTTTGTGAGAAGTTATCAAATTTGTCATTACGACGCAACTTTTGACTTAAGGTGAAAAAGTTCAACTCAACAAGACTTGAAACTGTTTGTCATGCTAAAAATTGTAAGTGGCAGATATAGGCAACCAAGGTAGCAAATTATAATTTCTTCTAGGTGCAAAAGTTTAACAACCAACACACATGTTTGGGAGCTAGGCTCCACCTGAATGACAAACAAGCAACTTTCGTTATTATTGAAAAACACATAAAGACCAAATTCATTCAGAAATAAAGGATTTATTAGCCCAGGGTTATTATTTTTGATGTTCGAGAAGCATTGGGTGTTACTATCACATACTACAAGGCATATAGGGCAAAAGAAGCAGCGTTGGAGGAATTGCACGGATCTCATGATGAATCAGTTACACTTCTCTCTCAGTACATATACGTGGTTGAGAAAGCAAACCACGGGACAATAGTCACTTTAGAAAATGACACTAATGATCACTTCAAGTATTTTCTCATGAGTTTTGGGGCTTCTCTTATAGGGTTTGCAAATTCTATTAGGCAGATTGTTGTAGTTAAAAGGTCTCACCTGAGGGAAAAATATAGAGGTACCATGTTTTTGGCATCATGCATGGACGAAAATAAACAAATATATCCATTGGCATTTGGAGTTGGTCATTTGGAAAACAACGAATCATGGAATTGGTTCATGACACAGTAGCGTGATTAGGTTGTCACCGTAATGTCCAAGATTTAGTGATTATTTCTAACCGCCATGCTAGTATTGAAAGGTTTGTTTCTATTATTTTCCCTAAGGCACTTCATGGCCTGTTCACACATCACCTAAGGGGAAACTTGAAGGCAAGGTTCAAAGCTAAGACTTTGTTAGGCATGTTCACCCAAGCTATAAGAACCTCTCGTACTGATTTCAATTACCACATGTGCATAATCAAATCATATATGCCCCCAACTATGACTTTTTTTGAGAGATAGGTGTGGAGAAATGGGCACATTCATAATTTTCTGACGAAGTTATAACACAATGACAAATAATATTACCGAGTCAATAAACAATTGCTTGAGACACGTCCATTTCCTGTTACACTGTTAAAGGATTATTACCAGGTAAATCTTAAAAAATGGTTCTACACAGAAGGCAAATATTTGCTACCTCACAATTGCATCTCACTCAATGGGCTAACAAATAGATAGAGGACTGTTTGAAAGAAAGTGATCGGATTAGAGTTAATGGCATCTCTCTAACCATCTTTGAGGCGTATGGTAACGAACGTGTTAATGTTGTGGACATGCAAGCTCGGACCTGCATGTTTAGGGTGTTTGATCTTAACTAGTTGCCTTGTGCACATGCAATAGTTGTTTACAAGCATATGAGCTTACTCACATGCCATGATTATTGTGCTCAGTGGTACACAAATGAATGCAACCTCCATGCATATGCCTTGCCTATTGTACCAATTGGGATAAGTAAGGATTGGGTGGTTTCAGATGAGGTAAATAGTAGAGTCGTCCTACCATCGGTAATGAGGAAGCCAACTAGAAGACCTAGGAGAAATCGGATCCCATCCCAAGGCGAATCAAGCTCCCATGAAGTTGCGATCGTTGTAGGGGCTCGGGTCATAACCATCAAACATGTCGCAATTTGGTCCTGCTTGACCATGCCATTGGTGCACAACGTAATAATTGATAAGGTTGAGGCGTCAAAACCATGTACGAATTTCCTTCAACACTATATTTAAATATTGTTATTTTGTTGCATATTGTTTTAGTTGATGTGGGATTTGCAAAACATGTAATAAAGTAATTTTGTTCTGAATTAGCAAACCATGTGCTTAGTTTAGATATCGGTGTATGTAAAAGTGTATTATTTTTTCTTTATAATTTATTCTTTATTATAAAAATATGTGTTGCACCTATTTCTTTAATATAACATTTTATAATCTGTGTACGATAAATTTGCATTTGCACTATACTAAACTAAAGAACCAATGAAGCATATATATAACATATACAGTTTAACATGTCCTAACCCTAAAAATGTACAAACCAATGAAGCAAGTATACAAAATATATACAATCTAACATGTCCTAATCCTACATATGTATAATCCAATATATGGAAGTGATCACGAATCCTGAGGATTGAGAGTTGTAACTGTACTGCGGGTGCAACATCTGATCTGGGGATAGTCGAAGCGATGTCGTATGTGGTGCGACAGATCTGTACTCGATGACTTCAATAGTGTATAGCCATCCTACGCTGTAGTGTCTCTTTTATGAATGCCCGTACGTTTGCCAATAGAACACCACCTGTAAGGTACTATATGAACAAAAGATAGTAAACTCCATAGGCCCCTCCTCTAACATCCTGTTGAGGAACCTCAGTGATATCCTCCATATGCTCAATGTCAAAAGTGTTAGTGGGGAAGTCTACATCGCCGAAAACACCCTATGAAATGACATGTGACAATATGGGTGTCAAGCAACGACAACGGTCTTTCATCATGTTAAAAGAGGTGTTTGCAATGTATGAGTCATAAATCACTACAGTGCGGCGATTCAAGTCCACATATGCACCACCCAATGCTCATCGTCAATATTAACAAGAACATACAAATACGAGGACAAATCGACAAAGCTCTGTTAGTTTAAACCTAAGCATAGGGAATATTGCATTTCATAAGAATTTCTAATAATAATGAATTACCCATTCAAGATCCTCCCACGATCGACCAATGAGCCAACTCTCTCTGTCAACATATTGAACAACCTTAGGCTTGTTATCCCAATTGATGTCATCCATTGCACTCTCATACTATTGCAACAACCCTTGGACCTTTAACTAAGTTATTACTAGTAGCATTAGCATAATATAGATTGTAGAAGTGCTCGTATGAAATCATAAAGAGATTGAGAAACGTTACGCAAAACATAGTGTCCAAGAAGGTCGATTTCTTGACCACATCCAGACCCAGATCCATTGCCTTACGCTGTAATATCTAGAGGTAAACATCGATATGCTACATTGTGAGAAATTGTTAGCGTAATATATAAATAAGAAAATGAAAGAATTAGGTGGAAAATTACACAAACCTCAGAGGCAAACCATTCCGTCATCGCAGGCAAAATTCGAAAGAACTCCTTATTTGTGTCAAACACGTCAAGGTTAACAAGACTTGAACCTTCAGACATCCAGTTGTTGAATGACTTGGCGTTAGTGTCCAGAATAGGAGCAAGTGGTTCAAACAATGGTTAACAAGGTTGGACAATTGTGGCTGGGGAGAGCTAGCATGAGTAAGAATAACAGTATGTGGAGGCATCGGAGCATTGGTGCCCGTTGAAACTGAAGGTATGTCAGCCTTCGAATGCACCTACATCATAATCTTTGCTCTCTTTCTTCCCGAAAGGCTAACGAAGGGGCTCTGCTTATGCTTAGTTAGGAACAATCGTCGGCCTCGTCGAAAGATGAAATCCCAAAGGGCACCCTCAATGACCTAGACACTCTACTACGATAGATCAACCTCAAGTTCGTCCTCTTTTGGAATAGGTTCATCGTCTTCACCATCCTCATCCTATACAAGAAACAAAAACCAAATATCCAATTCAGTTAGCTATATTCGATAATGATTCTTTGTAAGATAATATGAACATTTAAACGATGGATTGAAAGGTGCAATACCACATTCATATAGCCAAAATGACCTCCCAATAATGTCACTGAATCTCAAAGCGGTTTAATCTCCTCTCGCATTAACATGTTCTCCTCTCGGACTAATTTGACCTCTTCTTGGAGACCAACCAACTCGCGAATGATAATGGTCCTCAATTTATACTTTGGGCATCGTTCCTTTAACAAATCTCAAATGTCATTATTTGAAAAAAGCAATTAATTTAGATTTATGTGGACAAAATTGAGACATTTTCCTGCTCAGAGTGTACTCTTGAACGACTAGTGGGCGACCAATGGGAACTGGGTGGAGTAGGCCCAACAATCGAAAAAGGCCCACCCATCAGAGAAGGCTCCTAAGTTATGACCCACATTGGCGGTGATCGACCCGTATGAGATGATAGTGCAACAGTGTCCTCAACACGGGGCATAACTTCGACAGAAGGTCTGGATGCTGTATATGTTGATGGCATACTAGATCCCCTTTCACGTGGTCGAGAGGGTATCGGTCCCTCTGAGTCATCCTGAGGCGGAACATGTGGTCGTCCCTGCTGGATCTTCTCAACCTGCTCCTTTGCGTGCAAGGGAGCATACTCAGTCAACGCCAACTAAATATGGCAACCCTTCCACTTCCCAACCCTCTACTCCAATGTAAGTAAACATTCGGTAACGACCTCAGCTTCTGTCAGCTCCAATATCACAAGTGATCGTGCCTGTGACGAATTCAGATATTTTAGGTCCTCGCATTTAATAATTATTAGTTTTTGCAAAATAATAGGTTTAGGACTTACCACCATTCTAATGTATAAACAATCCCACTCCAAGATCTCTTCGCTTGAGACCTTCGTGTTATGCCACTTAAACAGCCAAGGAATCCTACCAGCAAATGCCTCACTGAGAATGCCATATGTTGACCTAACATATGACATTGCCTCATATAACCAAGTCTGTCAAGAAAAAATAAAGATTTAGTGCAAGGTTTTTAAAATTAATCGACAATAAAATGTTTAAATATTAATGCAAACTAAAATTCTAATTACTTGAATAAAGTACGAGCAACCTCCTAAGTTATACCTCTCTACCTCATGTTTCTTGTTCTTTACCTTCCTTGCCTTATACTTTGCTAACCTCCTAGGTAGAGCTTTCTTCATGTCATGAATGGTCATTTTGTAAGACTTAATGCCCCATGGATATTCATTGAATCTATCCAATGTGTCCACAAAATTCAACCACTTAATGGAAATAAACCGACGCCTATCCTGTGCGAGGGAAAAATGCTCAAACATATAATACAAGGCTTCACTACATCTTCACCTACGATTGGAGAAAGTTTTAATTTCTTCAACTTCTCATAAAATAGCTTCAATGAAATTTGCTTCAGCCCAAAATACTCATCTTGCAATCTACAGTTGCCATAATTGTTGGAAGTGCTCAGCAAATTCGAAGCAAACTTCAAATCGATCGCAATACCAAGCTCCTACCCTAAAAAGCGTATTATCGTCCCTATATTGAACAAAGGTATGAATCGTTAGAAAAAATGTGGGATGATAACCTTTTTTATGACATTTTTTAAAATAGACAAGTATATAAGTGATACCTTATATCAGAAGCCACATCTCATCATCGAATCCATGAGTCTCCACCTCTCTTAATAGCATATGATGAAATAATTGCGATGGGAAGGTAAGAGTGTGGATGTCTAACATCTGCCCGAAACTTGTGCTCTTAAACATCTGTTTCTATCGATCATTCAACTTATCTCAGACCCATTGTGTACACTCTAAATTGGCCAAATTTGTTGTTACCGCATGGTAGTGATCGTCGTATAAAGTTTTAAGGTTGAACGTAAGCCTGTGAGCATTTGCCATATAGAACTTCAAAAAACAAAATAAAAAAACTTTTATTCAACCAAAATATACCATAAAAAGGGACAAAAAACACTAAAATTAAAAAATGCTCGACACGCCCGACAAAAACAGTTGTTTGTCGAATAATGGAAACTAACAGTGTAACCTGACAACATTTGCCGAGTATCGGACGCATCTCTTGTCAGGTTCCACAATTCGACATCTAGCTTTTGTCGATTTGACTAGATATCGAGTGTCGAGTTTCATCTTAGTGTCGATTTCTAATAAATGTCTCAAGCTCGACACTATACAAAATAATCTGATATGCAGATGTTGTCAGTTTATTATGTCTAGTGTCGAGCTAGAGACCTTTATAGGAAACTGACACTGAAGATAAAGCTCGACACTCGACTCGAGTCCCTCCACATAAAGACGAACCTTACTTGAGTGTTGGATTAATAAAAGGACTCAAGCTCGACACTAGATAAAATAATCCAACATGCAGCTGTTGTCGGTTTATGATGTCTAGTATTGAGCTACAAACCTTTTCTTATAGGAAACTGACACTAAGACAAAGCTTGACACTCGACTCTTGTCGCTTGACGAAAGGACAAGCGACGTCGATTGTCGGGTTATTTAATCCGACACTTAACGTTGCTTTATCTATGTGTCGAGCGACGCGAGTCGAGTGTCAAGCGTCATCTTTAACCTCGTGTCATCGATCCATGAAACTCCATTTTTTCTCTCAATAGGTTTAAATCATTCATCAAAACAATATATTAACACAAATTACACCATTTATAACTCCATTCAACAAACAAATCATTCCACAAACAAATCTAAATCCCTAGATCAAGTTTAAATTTTGAAATGCAAAAAAAAGGGTTAACAACCATTCACAGCATATAAACTACATATTATTGAACTTAGCATTGAAAAAAGTACATAAAATTGAAACTAAAACCAAGGACAGAGCACTTACCCGTTTGGGTTTAATCTCCTCTAAAAAATGCGAGCCGTCTCTCTCTTTCTCGTTGCCCTTACCGACTAGTCTCTTCTTTATTTAGTATTTTCAGTTTGTAAATACCGATTTATGAAGTGGATGCTCATATGAATAGTTTGTAAATGCTTCGCTCTCAATGACAGTGGACGGTTACCAAAGTTAGTGGCAAGTGCAAGGAAGGAATTAGTTTATTTCAATTATAAACCATAACAATTGCAAAATTAAATTATATAATATTATTGCCAGCCTTATCCAAAGAATTTCCCAAAAGCCAAGTTCCCCTCCCCTCGGAACACGACCGTCCAATAGGAGGTCCCAGCGATGAAGAGCGATCAGGTACGTATGCTGTACGGTAGCTACTGTTTGACTGCTGAGTAAAGACATGAATTAATGACGAAAAAACAGATCGCTAAACCAGTCAAACAACTGTTTTAATGTTTCCCGCTGTCAGCCCAAATATAAGTGGGCCCCTTGGCCCGCGCCCCATTATTTTTACTCGAAATAAGATCTCTGTCTCTCAAGGATCCAAGAAGGAAGGAATAAGAAACGTAGCCGTTTCGTTTGTCGTGCCAAACTCATTCTCCACCAGCATTCACGTCGTGACATCTGTCCCTTGCCCTTCTCTGCCAGCGTCCCATCCCGGGAACTAACATACGTCCCTTGCTCCGCTTCCACGTCCAATACGTTGCCGTTTCAGAATACAGTTACTTTTTGTCCAACCGCCGCGGATCCTCTTACGTCCTTTGTCGCCGCGGACTTCAAAACGGTGAGTCACTCGTTCGCTATAGTCGCTTGTTGTTCCTGGCCATTGGTTGATTTGATGTGTCTGACTATCGCTGATTTGTGATTCTGTCGTGTCTGGCTACTTTTGATCTGATGTGTTTGTTACTTTTGGTTTATTGTTTCTCGCTTTTCTTCTCGACGTGCTGTCGCTCTTTTTTTTTATTTTTTTTATTTTTGGGGTGTGTGTGTGTGTTTGTGTGTTGAATCTTCAGATTTATCTGAGAAGAGTGCGTTATAGTAGGAACTGTAACTGCTTATTTGTGTAGTAGGTTTTGTGATAGTTTGCAGTTTGATTATGATATTTTATTTTATTGCTATCTGCATTCTATGTTAAGTGTGTTTTAGTTCATATTAGTGAATCCGGGAATTGTATTGGTATTGCTGGCTGGTATCTTTCCGGAGAGAAAGGTGAAGAAAGTAAAAGTTGTAGCAAAATAGATCCGGCTTACTATGTAAAATGTCAAATTTATGATGCTAAACATAAGAATACATACAATAAGTTGTAACATGGAATGCAAGGCTTGTGATATCTGACAAATTTATATTATAATGTTGATCACTCATGATTTTGGGGATTGGAAAGTTTCGAGGGTAATCCATGATGGGTTGGTTCAAGTGGTAAGGGCGGTCTAAGAGAGAGCCGGTAAGGCCAACATTGAAGTTCTGAGTTTGACTTTTCACAGAGGCTTTTCCCTATTTCCCTATGAGGTAAGCGGGAGATCGTGATAGTGGGTTGTGGTCGTGTTAGTCTTTTTCGAGGATTAGTTGTGGTGCGCGTAAGCTAGTTCGGACACTTCGGTTAAAAAAAAAAAGGAAAAAGTTTCATGTGTAGTTGCTTTTTACTTTTGTTCAAAAATTTATTAACATGCTCAAGAATGATTGTAGGAGATACGATCCCATGAAGCCGATATTTTAAGTAGCACATATTTATATTTATTGTTCCCCTTCTGTTCTTGTATATTCTTTGCTATTCAAATTTTTTGTCTTTTATTATTATTATTATTCTTCTCTAGATATGGATTTCTGTTATTCTTATTGTAATTCTGTCTTGATTCCTATGACGCAATTACAGTTTAGAACCATAGAAAAGAACTTGATGAGCTTGTCTTTCCTTTCACTCATTTTATACTTTGTATGCTTGACTTGGTGATTGTTACCATTATTAATATAGGCATTATAGAATATACAGTTTGTCATTGACTGCATCCATGGAGTCTGAGGGGAATGAGTACGGTGGTTCTGGATATGTTCCTGAATTTGGAGCGATCTTCATGTCAAACAATGCAACCAAAGAAGAATGTTTTAGAAGAAAACTATTAGGTCTTCCATCTGGGCAAGCACACTTCGTAAAACAAGTTAAAGCTGGAATGCTTCTGTTTTTGTTTGAATTTGAGAGGCGAAAACTTTATGGAGTTTTTCAAGCTACCTCCGATGGCGCAATAAATATTGTTCCCTGTGCATTCAGTTCATCGGGGAAGCAATTCCCTGCACAGGTATGGATATTTATATTATCCTTTCTGCCCATTTTATTGCTTACAGTACTTTTCTGGAGAAAGGTTTGTGGTGAGAAGGCTTTTTAAGTTCATTTTAAGTTGAATACTTTGAAATACTTGTGATAAATTACTAGATTTTGTCTATTCTCTTTGAAGGTAAAATTCACTTGTCTGTGGCACTGTACTCCACTTTCTGAAGATGAATTTAGTGATGCCATCAGAGAAAATTACTTCTCAGCTAAAAAGTTCAATTTTGGGTTGTCCGAGGATCAGGTAGTTCCCTTTCCTATCAAGTAGACCTTGTTGAATGAAAAGTCACCTCATGATCGATTTTATATCAGTTTCTTGTTCAATCTAATCTTGTAGGTTCATAAGCTTCTTTACCTCTTTAGTCTGCGGAAGTTAAAGCCGCAGAGAAATTCCTCCACATGCTCTTTGAAAAGATCCAGAAGACCAGCTGATGTTGAAGGTTCTAAACTCAATAATAAGGTGGAAGATGAACTTGATTGTGACAGCAGTCATGGATATGCTATTTCCACTCGTTACTTTGGTACCCACTTAAGCAAAGGGGGGGAAGATTCTTTTGTTCACAATCAATTTAAGCCATCCTCAACAATCTGTCACCCAATGGAGCTGCAAGTCTTAAAACTTATGTGTCCGACATCTAGTGAAAATGCAATTGGCTCACTTCCTTATGATCCAGATGACCCCAGTATTGACTCCAGGCTCTCATTATCTCATGGCATTGCGCCCCCTCAAAGCTTCGCATTTTTCAATACTGGTTTGGGTAACTCTATTTCAGTGCCTTCTCCTAACTGTTATGAGAGCTCCTGGAGAAGTACAATGCCTCTATTGGAGGCTGCATATACTGAAGATAGGGCAGCAAATTCTTCTGAGACTGAGGTTTATACAGGTTCTTCAGTTCCAAGACACTCTTCGGCTCCTGTCCGCTTTTCAGATGGTGGAAATTTTGACAGGATGATTGAGGGTCCTTCATCCTTTAGTCCCAGTCAGTATCCTTCTTTTGTTTTAGGTTATGAGCATCATGGAGCATTACAAGAAAAAGATCACAAAATGGCACAATGTGGGATCAATGAATCTTTTCTTGCTAATGTTCCAATGTCAAAAGATGATCAGAGCCGGTTACAGGGTGGTCTTTATTCTGTTGAATTTGAAAGGACAGATCAGCATGTCAATTCTTCATTGAAACCCAATGGCTCCCATAATTCTAAGGGTATGTATTCTGATTTTCAAAAAAAGAGGGAAAGTGTATTTTCACGCATAAAATTGGCTAAAAAAGCACACAATGAAGAGAATGGCTCCCGAGGTGATGATATAGAATCTTCAGTAAATGAAGTTATGTCAATGCTGCACCACAGTCACCGTCAGTGGCTGATGAAAAAGCAAACCTTTGTGAACCCTAAACCATTCAAGCATCGCTTCCAGAAGATATCGAAGGATCTGAAAACAGATGATATTCCAGCCAGTGAAGGGGATTGTGAGTTTGCTGAAATGACATCTTTTGTGGATTTCAGACGTCGTAGTGTAGTGCAGAAAATTCACCATGAGACCAGTGGCTGTAATGGGAGTACGGAAAGTGAGGGCTTTTCTGGTGGACTGCAAAAAAGGAGGAAGCTGATCAGGCCAAATTTCAGTAACGTACTGCCTAATGACAAAAACGTCAGTGCTGAGACTCCTCAAAACGTTGAAATTTCACAAATATCTGGTCAAACCACTCATGAGGAAAAGGACATTATCGAAGTTGAGACAGTATCGAAATGCAAAGAAGAAGAAATGGGGGAAACTTTTGGTGCTTAGTTGTGGATGGACTGTTTCTAACGAGGAATTATGAAACCATCACTAGGCAGTCCAATACAATCTCAAGCAACTGGAGTCGAGGTTATTTCCAGAGCTTGCGTACGTCAGTGTAAATAATGAAAGTTAAAAGAATTAACAGCTCTGCATGGTATACTATGCTACCACACTGCTTGAAGCACCTAAATATTTTGCTGAAAGGCTTTTCATGTCATTTACAGTGTTGCTGAAATGCAATCCTGCTTTTGGTGAATGTGATGATGTCAAAAAATTAAACTTGAACTGCTTTTATGTTTTTTAGAATTATGATTACTATTGTAGTTAGAGAAAGTATCCGGTCTGGATAGAATTTTGTGTTTGAGGGTAGCAGCAAACGGATGGAACTATATATGTGGGCTCCAAATGTAGGCAGGAGCAACTTTTGCTTTTTGCATCAGGTGCCTGAATCTATTTGATTTATATACTAATCTAGCGAAAGATTGAAAATTTTTTGTGTTTGCTCAGCTGGAATGGCCATCCTAGTGTGGTTTAATTTCACTCAACAGTCATGTAGTTCTTTGTTCTCTTGTAGTCTTGATACTAGAGAAAGGTTGAAAATTTTGTGTGTAAGCATCTATTGCTCAGCTAGAATGGTTGTGTAGGTGTGGTTTAATTTCACTCAACTGTCATGTAATTCTTTGTTCTCTTGCAATCTTGCCTGACCGAGGCCTTAGTGCAGGATCTATGGGAATCATTTAAATGCAAATTGAGTGGATGGAGAAGCTGAACTTATATAGAGTGGGTCTTTGGCTCGACAGTCTAATTACGCATGTTGGTTTTTGTTGGTCATACTAAGAAGGTTAATTTGTAATAGTTAAATTAAAGGGAAAATTGAAAAAATGGACAAATTTAGGGGGCTGGTTTGAAAAATGGACATGTTCTGAAATATTTTCATCCCATAGACACTTTTGTGTCTAAAAGATAAAAACACCCCTGTCCTAAAATAAATTCCCAAAACCTTGTTATTTCATATCCTTCGGACAAATTTTTTTAAGAAAGACAGTAAAGCAAGACACAGAACAACGGAAACCAGTAACAGCTCGAATCACTTAACTTCACTGTCCCGAAACAACCTCAATATCTGAAGCAGTAAGCAAAACGCGTAAGAGCAACTTTTCCTTAATCTCTCTGTAAATGGCATGAAAATTTAATGTATGTGTAGTGTTTTCGTCATTGCTCGCATTGGTAACTGACAACCGCATTATATAGCTTAAAAATGGTTTATGTATGTGAACTAAGGGTAGAGATAGTGCCGTCTGTGTGAAAAAATGCTGGAAATTGGCTGTCGGTGTGCAAAAATGGGTTTTCGCAGTCGAAGGTCGAAGAAGACGACTGTCTTCGAGTGTCTTCGAGTGTAGTCGAGTGTAGTCGAGTGTCGAGTGTCGTCGAGTGTCGTCGAGAAGTTCTGTCGGGACCGAATCACGACAATTCGGATGGTGGTTTCGAGTGTCTAGCCATTGCCTCGATTCTAGGTTCGAGTGTTGCGTGTTCGAGTTCCGTCGAGGGTCTTGTGGATTGTCAAAAGTTCGTGTGTCGCGTGTCGAGAGTCGAGTGTAGGACGCGTGGAACCGACCTGTAGATGTCTCGAACCATTCATGTCGAGTGTTTCGAGAGTCGTGGACACCATTTTGTCGAGCTTTCGAGTAAGAGAGTCGAGTGTACAAGTTGACGAGTGTTGGACGACGAAGTTAGTCGAGTTCGAGTGTCGTGTCACATATGTCGAGTGTCGAGTGTTTTTGTCGAGTCTCGTCGAGCGTTTTGGCAGAACGCTCTTTTTTCCCACTTTTGCAAGCTATTTCATAATTATTTTTTGTCCACGGATCTTATATGATATGATATATCTCAATCATGCAGGAAATGGAAACTTTACGCGTACTCATTGCATATAATGGTTCATGGATTGTGCAAGAGAACGGTAGTTATTTGTATGCCGATGGGACGGGGAAGCCATTGATAATTCGTAGATGTGCTACTTATAACGAGTTGGTTGACTGTATTAGTACTAAAATGGGTTGGGATCTTCGTAAGAAAAGAATGAGTTTAGAGGTTCAATTTTCTTGTAAGGGTGTTCTTCCAATGCCGATTCGTATTGAGACTGACGACGATGTTTCTTTTTTCATACAACATTGTTTGGAGGACCAACAATCATATACACCGTTAGTTGTTAAAGTTGAAGATAGGGAGAAGCAAAGACAGAGGTCAGGGTCAGGATCCGATGCAATCCGTTGGCGAGAAGGATGTTCTCATCCCTCATTCTTTCGTTCAGCAAGTGGGAGCAACCAATTAAGTGAGTCTACTCCTGTTTGTGGACAACCAGAATTGAATGACGATGTTGGCGTTGAATTTGAGCAGTGTTTAGGGCATGCGGGGCATGAGTCATTTGGGGTAGGGGTGTTATTTCAAAATGAAGAAGGAGTGCCTCCATCGATGCCATCGAGATTGGTACGTCATCTTGACAGCATTAGAGAGTTTGAGAGTGTAGGTAATATTGATGATGTTAATGATGACGATGGTGGGAATGAATATTGCGAAGATACTGACGATGGTGGTGATGATGTTCGTGTGCATGTTGACGATGACAATAATGATTACACGGTTCATATTGAGAATGATGTTGAGGGATTGGATGATTTTGTTGTTGATGGGCACAATGTAGCCGGTTCACATTTCGATAATGAGGGAGAACGGGAGATCTTGAATGATGTGAACCAGGATGAGCCGTTTACCGTGCCTTATCCAATTCACTCCACACCTACCGTACCGTGCCTCCTCCAATTCACTCCACACCTACTCGTCCAGTATATGGCCATCAGGAAGATCCGATGTCGAATAATGACAGCTCTCAGGCTAACACATTCAGGTGGATGCCGCCTATCGTCCATCCACCCTCCACAGATGCCGATGATGCCTCATCATTTGTAGTTGACGAGATTGAGGTTGGGGTTGGACAGATGTTTAACAGCAAAACGGAGCTTCGAGAGAAGTTAGCGATGTTGGCATTAAGACGAAACTTTCAATTCAAGGTGAGGAACTCCAACGCCACAAGGTTTGAGGTTGTATGTCGTGCTGAATCTTGTAAATGGCGTTTACGTGCCATAAAGGTGGCCGATTCACATTTCTTCCAAGTGAAAACGTATAAGAACCACCACACGTGCTCCGGAGCCGGACTTCACCCAGTTCACAAACAGGCAACTGCACATGTCATTGGCAAACATATTAAGAGCAAATTCGTTGAGGCATCGAGAATATATCGTCCAAAGGATATTATGTCCGATGTTCAGGAGTCATTGGGTGTTAACATCACGTACAATAAGGCATGGAGGGCAAAGGAGGTAGCTTTGCAAGAACTTCACGGATCTCATGATGAATCATTCACACTACTCCCTCAGTACATGTACATGATTGAGAAAGCAAACCCGGGGACCAAAACGTCGTTAGAAACTGATGAGGATAACCATTTCAGATACTTTTTCATGAGTATGGGGGCCTCGATTGCTGGATTTGCATCGTCAATTAGGCCAGTTATTGCAGTTGATGGTTCCTTTTTAAAAGGGAAATATAGGGGTACAATGTTTTTGGCTTCTTGTATGGATGGTAATAAACAAATATACCCCTTGGCATTTGGAATTGGGCATTCTGAAAATGATGACTCCTGGAACTGGTTCATGAGACAGTTGCGTGATCATGTTGTACAAAATGTCCGAGATCTTGTCTTCATTTCTGACCGTCATCGTAGTATTGAACGTGCTGTGGTTGCAGTTTTTCCTAATGCACTGCATGGATTGTGCACTCATCATCTCAAGGGTAACTTGAAGGCAACGTTCAAGGACAAGACTTTGTTGGAATTGTACTACCGCGCTGCAAGGACATATCATTGTGCTGATTTCAACTATCATATGCGACAAATTGAATCGCATATGCCAGCAGCAGCAACTTATCTTCGAGAGATCGGAGTCGAGAAATGGGCACGTTCACAGTTTCATGGTCGGCGGTATAACATAATGACAACAAATATAGCTGAGTCGATGAACAGCTGTTTGCGACACCATCGATTCCTCCCGGTGACGTTGTTAGCTGATTATTTTCGGGCCAACTTGCAGAAATGGTTCTATGAGCGTCGACAGCTATTTGCTAACTCAGAATCACATCTCTCACCCTGGGCAAACAAGTTGATGGAGGAGCGTTTAAAAGAAGGAGATCGTATGAGGGTTAGTGGTATATCTCTTACTATGTATGAGGTTAGAGGCAACGACCGTGTTTGCATAGTTGACATGCACGCGCGTACATGCACGTGCCGTGTGTTTGATCTTGACCAGCTTCCGTGTGCACATGTATTAGCGGTATGCAAACGTATGAATCTCCTTACATGCCATGATTACTGTGCCCATTGGTATACCACCGAAACATTGTTACATGCATATGCTCTTCCAGTAGTTCCTGTTGGAGTTAGTGAGGATTGGGTGCTTCCTGAGGAGGTTCGCAGTAGAGTGGTTCTCCCGCCAGTGATGAGGAGACCAGCCGGTCGTCCTCGGAGGAATCGAATCCCTTCTGTCGGTGAGTCTAGCTCCTCTCGATCTTGCGGGCGTTGTGGAAGTTCCGGGCACAATCGTCAAACATGCCGAAACCCAGTTCCGCTGCATGACAGGGGATGATGTATACCAAATGTGTAAACCAAATGTTGATGTTTGCAACATTGTCTCTTTTTTTTTTTTTTTAACAAATCCTAAGCTTTTGAAAATAATATATTTTGGGTGTTGGATTTTGGCACTGTAAAGCAGTATTATTGTATTAAACACATCTTTATGGGCGTTGTTGTTAAACAAAATAATCTTACCTGACGCCCAACCGAAAAATAATTTGGTATCTGATTCGAAATCTATAAGAAACAAGTGTTCTGTCCAATCGCTCGACGACACTCGACGGTAGAAACTCGACGCTCGACTTAATTAGCGGAACAGAAAATGAAATGAAATGAAGGGAATGAAAATGAAAAAAACGAATGTTCGGTCTAAACGCTCGACGCAACTCGAAGGTATAACTCGACGCTCGATCTACACGACACACAGCCCCTCGAAGCTCGATCATATTGAACACGAACACGCGAGGCTCGATCAACATGTCACACGAACACTCGAAGCCCGACCAACACGTCACACGAACACTCGAAGCGCGACCACCACGTCACACGAACACTCGAAGCGCGATCAACCGATCAGACAAACACTCGAAGCGCGGTTCACTTCGTCACACCAACACTCGAAGCTCGAGCACACGTCAGACAAACACTCGAAGAACGACTAAACCTGTCACACGACCACTCGACGCTCGAGCTCACGGCACACGAAGACTCGAACCTCGACTCTCGAACTCCGGAGGGTCTATAATGTAATTTGCCTCGTCTCGACCCTCGACCCGCGACTCGCGATGACTGACACGTGGGGAGCTCGAACTTTGGGGTTTAAAAAGTTCTAGTTCTACCGTCACTTCCCGCTTCACTGCCATTTACTCCTACAAACCGTTTCAACTCTCCAAACTCACAGTTACGCACAGACAACGGTTGGGACGCAAACAGACGCGCAGCGACAATCATTTCAACTCCCGGCGACCACAGCACCGATCGGCATTCAGGTACGGCGTTTATTTACCGGCCATGCATGTTGTTTTCACTAGTTCAGTGGATTTAGGGCTGTTTAATAATGTTTAGGCCGTTTATGTTTGTATATGTGATTTGAAAATGTATTGTATGTGGTTGGTTTCGGCTGTCGTTGCCGGAAATTTACAAAGGAGTTATGTTGTGGTAGTGACACACTCGACACTCGGCAAATGAGTTTTGTCGAGTGTTGTCGAGATATGTCTAGTGTTGTCGAGACATGTCGAGTGTAGTCGTGTTATGTCGAGTCTTGTCGAGTTTGTCGTGGTTTCGTCGAGCTTTATCGAGCGTTTAGGCAGAATGCATGCTTTGTGGCTGTTTTTGGCTGTTTTTTTGCCTTTTTGTTTCATATTGAACTATAATGGACTTCTTTTGCCAATTTGAAGCAAATGGCTGGTGAATTTGGACTGTCCTTCACGCTTAAGACACCGGATACGGAACACTACCAGGCCGTGGTCACAAACATGGCAGGTTGGGACTGTATACAATGGATCCGGGCGAGCTTCAGTGCGAGGCAGAAGGAGATGTTTCGTGCAACATGTTTCGGATTTCTCCTAGACATCCGTCGGCTCTCCTTTCCGTCTCAGTTGGCGCACCACGTGCTTCAGTGGGAGGTTAACACCGTGGGGTACGACCGGGAGATGTGGTTCCTTGTTGAAGGTAAAAAATTGGTTTTCATGTACAATGTTGTTACAAAGTCATAGTTTTGCACGTATGATATTTTTAGTTATTTAACTGTAACATCGTTGTCATCTTATGTAATTTTTTTTCCTTATTTGCAGGACGACTCATTCGTTTTTCTGCGCACGAGTTCGGTTTGATAACCGGCTTACGATTTGCTTCCACGGTGCCACCAATACCGACGATGTTGCATCCGTGCCGATTGTTGGATACATACTTCGATGGCATGGACTTGGATCTCATCACTTTGTATGAAAATCTTAAGAATATGAATGTGTCTCGTATGCCAGACGAGGATGTCGTGAAGCTAGGCGTGTACTACGTGCTTGAGCGTTTCTTCATGGCCCGGGATAGACGCCGACACGTGTCTAGGACATGGTTGAATTTTGTAGACAGACTGGATGAATTTAATACGTATCCATGGGGTTCGTTGTCCTACGAAAAGACATTGGGCTCGATGAAGAGGGCTTTGGTTGGGAGGTTAGAAAATTACAAGAGGCGAGCCCAAGCGAAGACGAGGCAGGTGGAGCGCTATAACTTGGAGGGGTGCCCGTACGCCTTTCAGGTACGTTCTGCTATCCATGAGTGTGACCGTGTTGATTTCTGTTTGATGTAATTTTAGTCCATGTCACTAACTAACCTGTTCGATGTAATTAAGGTTTGGTTGTACGAGGCCGTGCCTTACTTTGGCACACATTTTGGTACAGTGCCACAGGAATGCGCGGCGAGGATACCACGGTTGTTGAAGTGGGAGACAGTTAAGACCCCGTCCCAGAACGCTACCTACACTGATATACTGAGGGTTAGGAGGCGGGTTAGTACGAATCCTGTGTTACATCGAATTGTCTTGTTTTTTGTTCAACCAAAAACTGATAACAGTTTCGCGTGATCTGATTATATGTTGACGCAGGCTAGGCCGCTCGTCGTTTTAGAGCCGTCCGTTGTGGAGCAGCAGACGGAGTGGTATGCACGGCTCAATGAAGTAGTTGGCATCCGTAGAGGTGCACATGTGGCTTGGGCAACAGCTACGGATGCTCCTTTACTGGCGGCGGAGAGCATTGAGCCACTTCCTGCTGAGGCGGCTGCAGCTCCACCTCCGGAGGGACCAGCAGCTCCACCTCCGGAGGGACCAGCAGCTCCACCTCCGGAGGGCCCATTAGGTCCACATCCAGAGGGTCCAGCAGGACCACCCCCTGAGGGACCGGGACCAGCAGCTCCACCTCCGGAGGGTCCATCAGCACCACCTCCGGAGGGTCTGCCAGCTCCACCTCCTGAGGGACCGGGACCAGCAGCTCCACCTCCGGAGGGTCCATCAGCACCACCTCCGGAGGGTCCGCCAGCTCCACCTCCGGAGGGTCCATCAGCACCACCTCCGGAGGGTCTGCCAGCTCCACCTCCTGAGGGACCGTCAGCTCCACCTCCTGAGCTCTCATCCGCTTCACCTCCTGCTGGCATCAGTTCCCCTGTTGACCCGGATGTGGTTGCAGCAACAGACACGGACAGTCCTGACATGGACGTAGGGCCTGGCAGTCCACCGCTGGAGCCTTTAAGTCCACTGCCAGAGCCGTTCCATAGTTCCGGAGCTCCAGGAGCATCGACGACGGCGTCGGGTCGGCAGGTAAGAAATGCCAGTCGGCATTAATATTCTTGTACGTATACATTTGCTGCTCTGTTGGTTAATGAAGACCCTTGTTACAATTCTCATGCAGGTGCCGCCGGTCCATGACGACTTCCAGAGCACAGTTTTGCGTGAACTTGCTCTGTTACGGGCGGAGAACAGGGAAATGCGTGAGGAGATAGCTCGTCTCCGCGAGGCCGTTCTGGACCTCGGTGCGAACTTCGGAAACGATGACACGGTACTTTCCAATATTTACATACTGGATTTTGACCTGTTCCACACACGCTTAAGCTGATGGTTATGTTTGTCTGATTTCAGGATTCAGATGCTGATTCCGACGGAGGTCCGGGTGATGACGGTGATGGTCCGCCGCCCGCGATTCCTGATTCCGTTAACCGGAATGTTCCTGCAGCCGATGCTCCTCCGGCAGCCTTAGTTTCACGCAGGGGTCGCCGCCTCCTACCAGCAAAGCATAAGCGAAGCCCCTTTGTCAGTCCACCAGGTAGGAAGAGGCCGAGGGTTCAGCAGCAGGAGGAAGCCACTGACCAGCAGCAGCCACAGCCCTCGGAGGAAGCCGCAGACCAGCAGCAGCCACAGTCAGAGGCCCCTTTACAATCCGAGGCGCCTATTGCTCAGTCGGAAGACAATCGATCTCAGTGGCCATCAGCAGATGTAGGAACTGGTCTCATTTTGTGCCCTCCGGTTCCACTTTTCGACCCACGTGCCCCGATAGCAGAAGTTGACATGAAGGGATTCCACGCGTGGCTGGCGGACGACACCAGAACAGATCGCGCTGAGTTGGCAGTCTTCAGCGCAGATCGTAAGTTCTTCACGACGCTGATCAGCCCATCAGAATGGCTTGAAGCTGAGGTACTTTCATATCATCTCTGGCTGTCGAATATTGCTATATACAATTGGATTCCTTATTGATAGCAATTGTTGTTTTCAGCACATAGACAGCTACTTGTGGGTTCTACGGTGCAGAGCTCGCGCCGTGACCAGACCTGGTGTACAGAGGTCTGCTTTCCTCGACACCACTTTTTGGGTACGTAAATCGTAGACATCTTACATTAACAATTTGTCACTTGAAATTTATGATTCCTTCAATGCGCTAACTGAACTCATGAACTTGCAGTTGAAATTGAAGTCGTTGTGGGCGCTATACTCGGAAAGATTGGACGACATTACCTGGGCAAATGAGGAGGACATGGTCCAGTATATCCTAGGACAGGTGCCCCTCGCTGGAACACCATGGGTCGACGTTGATAGGGTGAGAACATTTATATTCACTGAATTAGCATGTGCCATCTTATTTAAAATGTTGTGATTCATTTCCATTTCCGTGTTGTCAATTCGTTTTCAGCTCTATCTCCCAGTACACCTCACCGATGATCATTGGGTGGCAGCAGAGGTGCATTTGAATCGCCGTCAGATTTCCATATACGACTCATCTATTGGGCATACTTCTACGGACATAGTCATGCAGACAGTCCGGTGCCTCGCTGAGCTACTACCCCGTATGGTGTCAATGGAGGTTTACGGTATTCCTGACTATCCCACAACCCCATTTGACATTATGCGAATCGAGGACGTGGAGCAGGTGCCACAGCAGGAGCCTGGGGGAGGGGCATGCGGCGTGTACTGTTTGAAGTACATCGAGTTCCTAGCGGGGGCCGTTCCACTGACCGAGATTAAGGCATTCCAGGACGACGAATGCCGGGAGAGAATGGCATTACATCTTGGGCTCAGCCGCGAAAACCCACAAGAGGCGGCCCCGCCCATCCTGGTGCCCTACGACATCAAGGCGCTGTTGCCTCAACCGGTCGTGCCTGCTGATGTTGCAGCTGCTGATGTTGCAGGCACTACCGCGACTGGACATGATGTGTCAGGAGATGTTATGACCACTATTGCCCATGACGACGTTGATTCAGCGAAGGTCAAGTAGCAGCCGAGCACGTTGGGACCATGAGATCACCTATTTTTTTTTGTATATATTATGTTTAGTTAAACAAAATTGTTTTTTTTTTGTTTTTGGACACTAACACATTATTGTATAGTACATGTTTTTTATAGTAGCACATGGTTACGATGTATAGTTGTACGAAAAATTGTAAATACACAATATTCTATAGTGACATTATTTAATGGACTAATCACACATACCTCCCCTGGGCTTTAGCTTAATTTCATTCATAAACACTGTTTACCATTTTCCATTATACGATACCCCTTACTTTTTTGAAATTAATCATCGAAACCCCTTCCGTCAGTTTTGCTGTTAATTGTATGAAAATAAATGTAATGAATAAGGGAAAAAAAGTAAACCCATCTAATTAGTTCTGCTGGCCAGTCTCACGGGAGCTGCTCACAGAACCCAAGTGCTCTTCGCTGCCTCCCCTGCACTGCGCACGCTGATAGCAAGAGTTCAGTTGAGTTGAGTTGATGCAAAATGAAGTTTAACATAGCAAACCCAACCACTGGTTGCCACAACAAGCTTGAGATAGAGGACGATCAGAAGCCCGAGTCTTTTTAGATAGGAGGAGCTCCCAAGAATTTAGTACAGATGCTCTGGGGTCTACAATTCATGGATATGATTTTAAGATCATGGGAGGCTGCGACAAGCAAGGATTCCCAATGGAACTGGGAGTTCTGACTCCTGGTCGTGTTCATCTTGTGCTTCAAAGAGGAACCTGTTGACCCAGGTATGGCAACCCAAGAGGGGGGGGTGATTTGGGTTTTTATTTATCAAAATGGATTTGTAAAACTTTTCTTGAATAACCAAAATTAGTTTACTCTATCTTTATTAGTTTACTCTTTCTTTAGGAATAAAGGTGAAGAATATGAAATTAGAAGTTATGAAAGATGCAATCAAGAGAATAACAATAACGAACAATCACAAGTGCAAGTAAATATAAAGAGATAGGGATAGAGAGAGTGCAAACTCAATTTACATGGTTCGGCAAACCTTGCTAGGCTTTCTACTAAGTTGTAAAAATCTTTACAACTTGCTTGATGAACAACCACACCAAGACTTTTTCTTCAACTCTTGACAACCTGTCTCTTATACACATCTAGATGTGTATAAGAGACAGACTTTCTTCAACTCTTCATAACACCACACCAAGAGTTCTCTCAAGGATAACTTTTATCCTTTACAAAGAGATCTCACTCTCACCACAGTACAAGAACGAATAAAAAAACAGCAGCCACAAAAGCACAACTCTATTCAAAGAGTAGATAAAGAATATAAAAGTTCTGTAGACTTGATATTTCTCTTGTTTTTTGCTTGCTAGATGCCTCTCTTGCTCTGTTTGAATCCATGGGAGAATGGCTCCTTTTATAGGCAATTTGATTGAACTTAATCAAGTTAAGACACCAACTCCAAATTTTCTGCCCAACATAAAAAACGTAATCTTGTCTGCCACTTTTTTCAATGTTCTGTTTGAAATTTGAAAATCTGCAACTACCAAGTCATTTGGATATTTGTAGCTCAAGATATGGCCAAAACACCATTCGGCGCTCATGTGAATTGATTTTTTTTCCATATGTCAGTCCACCGATTTGCATGTGTATTATGTCGGCCTTCCGTTTCAAATTTGAATTTCTTCAAAGAATATAAAATGTGATCCATTGAATCATCTTTCCAATGACACAAGAATCAAGTCATTTGGATATCTCTAGCTCAAGATATGGATAACAAATCATTCGGTACTCATATGAGTTGATTTTTCTTCTCTGTGTCAGTCCACCAAATTGCATGTCAATTATGTCGGCCTTCCATTTGAAATTTGAATTTCTTCTAAACATATAAAATGTGCCCCATTAAGTCCTTTTTTCAATGCCACAATAATCAAGTCATTTTTATATTTCTATCTCAAGATATGTCCGAAAGAGTGTTCAGTGCTCATGTCAGCTGCTTCCGTTTGTCTTTCAAATTGCATAATAATTTGGACAACGTTACACTTAAAATTTGAATTTCTTTAAAACATATGAAATGTTATAAATTGAGTAAACTTTCCAAAGGGTCAAGAATCACTTCATTTGGACAT
>SNVD02005675.1:0-10463 GCA_013180625.2 Boswellia sacra
TTTGTCGTAGTTGCTCGAGGACTAGCAAAGTCTAAGTGTGGGGGAATTTGATAGGTGTCTATTTATGTATTACTTTTATATCAATTCGTCCATGTTTCTTTGCTATATTCCGTTGTATTTTTATGTTTTTGTGTGTTTTGATGTTTGTAGGAGTTTTGGAGCAACTTGCACAAAAATGGAGTAAAACCTTCATTTTCACCTCTGCTAGTCAACCATCTTCTCGGATTTAATTGTATTGATATACAATGAACCCGATGACATATCATATACCGTTGAAAAGCTCTCGAAGTCTACTTTTTGGAGAAATTTACGGTTTATGAATCCATTCATTGTACCGAAAGTTGTAATCAAAACAGTGTGAGAAGTGTAGAAATGTAATTCCACACATCACTGTAGCATGTATAATACGGGACACTGTAGCACTTTACTGTAGCAGAGTATTTAAACACATTTTAGGGTTTATTTTCATAACTTGAAGAGGGGAGAACGTGGTGGAGGCTGCAGCTCTGGAATTCTTTCATCTCTTGGAGTTCTTGAAGGAGAAAGGAAGCTTTGAAAGAGGAAGAAATACAATCCAAAGAGAATTACATCAAATTTGCTAAGTTTTTCCCTTCCCTGTCAATTTCTGGAATGTCTCCATGTTGTATTGTATTTACCACGTTCTTAAACATGTGTAACTGAATCTGTATTGGTTGATGGTGATTTCAAAGCCCCTGATATGGTTTTTGTAAGTTGATTGTGTAAGGAATTGTTATCCAATTCTCTAATTGAAGTTGCTTGTATTCTCCCATATTTAATGCTTATGATTTGCTTGCTGATTGTATTTGAGTGGCCAACTGAATATAATCTGGTTGTGATTTTTTGCTAGACTAGAAATCTTGATCCGTAATTGTCTTGAATTTCTAATCATTAGTAGCAAAATTGTGATCAGAGATTACAATTGGAGATTATATCCTAAGTTAAATAATCCGAGCTTGTGTGTTTATTGCTTAGATCAACCTATCTTTCTTCTCATAATGCATCCCTTGAATTAAACTCAGAGAGCTTGTTCTAGGTTGTTTAATGGATAGAGATTAAATAAAGAGCTTGTTTTATTTAACAACAAAGTAAGGGAAGATTGGGATAATAGAGCTTGTTATTATCTACTGTTGATAACTTCAATGCTGTAATTAGATGACAATTCTACAATTAATTCGCAAATCCATATCTTGTGGTAGAGAAGGATCCCTTAACCAGCTTTCTCCCATTGATTTTTTCATTCAAATTTACTTTCTGTTTTGTTATTCTTTACTTGCATTCTTATTTCATTTAGTAAATCATTCAACAAAATCCCCCCCTGTTTAGTTTATTGTTGCTGGAAATAACAAATTCAATTAGAATCAATCCTCGTGGGAACGATATCTTACTTATCACTTTATTACTTGTGCGACTAGTATCCTTGCTAGTTTTGAACTAGCGCATCCTTTACTTTTTCATGCTTCACGTGGAGACAAGTGCGGCGGTTTTGTTAAACCCCGTCGAAAGTATATCTCTACTTTTCATGTTTCATGTGGGGACAAGTGTGTAGGTTTTGTCAAACCTCGCTGAAAGCATATCTAATTTTTTCAAATCTTGGGGCGATAAATCTGCATCGAGCAATCCCCACCGAAATTATGCCCCCATGTGTCAAATTTGAGAGTTTTACGTGTGTATATATCCATTTTGCATATTCTCAAATGTTATTTTATAACCTGTCTTGCACTTGAATCGCATAATACCTAACGTACATCATTGTCTTCCACAAGTTTAGAGCACTTTTAGAAATGGAGAAAACACCAATTCGGCGATTCCAAAATATATGCGTATTTTGTGGATCGCAATTTGGTAAAGATGGAGAGTTTACAACAGCAGCTCTTGATCTTGGTAGGACATTAGCTGCGAGGGGTATTCATTTGATTTATGGGGGGGTAGTCTTGGGTTAATAGGGTGTGTGTCGACAGCTGCATCCTTGGGAGAAAGTAAAGTTCTCGGCATTATCCCTAAACCATTAGCTGTGCGAGATATCGTAGGCAACACAATGGTGGAAGAGTTACATGTCTCTAGCATGCATGAGCGTATTGCACATATGGTCATTAAAACTCTTTGATGCAATTTTAGCTTTGTCCCGGTGTTTATGGACATTAGAGGAGATATTGTCAATCACCTCTTGGGCACATCGCGAGCAGCGGACTATAGTGACTCATCTCATGTCTCTCGGATGTACATGGCTAAACCTTTGGTTTGTGTTACTCAGATGTCAATATAGATTTTTTGTATGATTGTTGTCTATTTTCTTGATCAGCAGTAGAATAAAACTTCATCCTCACATCCGGCGAGGCAAATCCTGGTTACAGCTTCAACTGCAGGGGAGTTAATCGACAAATTACAAGCATTCATCTATTCGCCTGATCCAACAATAGCTCGGATAGATTGGTTTGGAGAAGGCAATAAGAGGCGTAAACTGGATTTAACGCTCCATCTGTAATCTCTATCTGCTGGTTTGCTTCATTTTCGTTTGCTTTCTCTTTATTGTGTTTATTTGAGTTGAGTTTTTTTTTTCAGGTTGTTTCTTTCATCCCAGGTAATATTTTCTAATCTCGATTTTTAGATTGGTGGCTTAAAAAGTTTAATTCCTCTTGAAACGCATTCTGGATCTCTTCAATCCATAATGGCTGAATAAGGAGGCTAACTTCTAAAATTTTTAGACCCATTCTAACTGACTTGTTTTTGTTTGCTGGCTTGTTGGACTTTGTTATTTTATGAGTAAGTTTAGTTTTGTGTAATTTAGAGTTGTTATGTGTTTTTGTCTTTATCAGTTTCGATTTGAAAAAAAAAACATAGTGGAAAAACCTGAGAATGGCAGAATATGGGGTTTCCTTAACTCTTGAAACGCATTCTCTCTAAATAAATATGTAGTTTGTTTATTTCATGTTATTTGAAGTGTCTTGTTTCTTGTTTTGTTCTTTCATAATAAAGGTATATAGGCTGGAAACCTTAAGTCTGCGGGCTACGGGTCCTAAGGAGTGTTGAAATATACAATCTTGACTCAGGTGTAACAACGCCACGTACCTCTTTTCTTGCATTTTTTGGGTCGATGATAAGTTAATGATTGAATTAAGAATAACTCTTGGAAAATGATAAATGATGCATGGATCTGTGTGCTTGAAATGTTTATTGGTTTTCGCTTTGCTTTTGATCCCTTGCGCAACATTGAGCACTGAGCTATTATCACTGAGTTATTTGTTCACTTAGAGAAAGTTTATGTAATTTAAATGTTTCTCCAGATTTCAATGAATTCTAGAACTTGTTTGATGGTCACTCGAGGCGAAATCCTAGACTGTGCAACATTGGGGAAATGATTTAGCCATCTTTGGACCGTTTGAGCCTTAATAGCCAACCTTGACTGAAATTGATCCCTAGTTACCCCTTTGAGCCTTTGTAAGCCTTTTTCTTTGTTAACTCACTAAAAGATTTTCTAACCTCAAATGAATTTGTTCCAAACAGTTTATCCCTTACCTATGAGCATGTAGATCATTCACAATTAAATTCTGAGCTATGTTCTGGTTTTGGGAAGTTAGAGGAGTTGGGATGTGTCATGAGCAATGCAAGTGAGTCCTATTGTGTTTGTAAAAAAAAAAAAAAAATCAATCTGTACTTATCGTCCACGTACTTACACATTGAGGACAATGTGTTGTTTAAGTGTGGGGGAGGGGAAGTGTAATATAAAAGAAAAAGAAAAAAAGAAAAAAACAAGAGAACAAAAGAAGAAGAATAAGAGATCTATACCCTTAAGTGTTCTTAAAAAGAATGAAACAACAAAGTGTGGGGGTGTAGTTTTCTTTTGTTTTCTGAAAAAAAAAAAAAAAGATTGAGGGTTCTAAATAAGTTTGGGGGTGTAACCTGGTGAATTGAAATGAAGTTGTGTTATAGGGTTGAGCTCTACATAGTCTGAATGATTTATGTGTTTGTGGGTGATTTGAGCCAAATTATTATCCTTTATCATACCTTCACCCAAGCCAAACGTTACAAGCTTAATAAAGTCCTACTTGATCCTCCGTGTTGTACTGGTCTACGTTAGTGGAGAGTGACTTAAAAAGCAGGCCTATGGAGTTCGTTTATACACACATCTTCACTATTAAATATGATTCATTTTTATGCATAAACTCATCCGGGTTACAAGTGATTAGGTGAGAATGACTCTACACACACACACTTGAGGAATTGAAGTGAGGCGAAACTAATCTTTGAGATAAAATTCTTGATCAAGTGCATTATTTTGAAGTTTTCCTTGGGTTATAATTAAGTACAATCTTTGAGGCCTATTTGCAAGATGAAGCATTTGTGTGTTTAATTTTTCTTTGATTCTGTTTCGGTTTAGTTTTGTTTCGTATCATTTTAGTTGCTCGAGGACTAGCAAAGTCTAAGTGTGGGGGAATTTGATAGGTGTCTATTTGTGTATTACTTTCATATCAATTTATCCATGTTTCTTTGCTATATTCCTTGGTATTTTTATGTTTTTGTGTGGTTTTGATGTTTGTAGGAGTTTTGGAGCAACTTGCACAAAAATGGAGTGAAACCCTTCATTTTCACCTCTGCTAGTCAACCATCTTCTCGGATTTAATTGTATTGATATACAATGAACCCGATGACAAATCATATACCGTTGAAAAGCTCTCGAAGTCTAATTTTTGGAGAAATTTACGGTTTATGAATCCATTCAGTGTACCGAAAGTTGTAATCAAAACAGTGTGAGAAGTGTAGAAATGTATTTCCACACATCACTGTTGCATGTATAATACGGGACACTGTAGCACGTTACTGTAGCAGAGTATTTAAACACATTTTAGGGTTTTATTTTCATAACTTGAAGGGGGGGAAACGTGGGAGGAGGCTGCATTTCTGGATTTCTCTCATCCCTTGGAGTTCTTGAAGGAGAAAGAAGATTTTGAAAGAGGAGGAACTACAATTCCAAGAAGATTCATCTACAAAGAAGATTTTCAAAGAATTTGCTAAGTTCTTTCTTTCCTTTCAATTCTGGAATTTCTCTGTATTGTATTTGTTATTCTGATTGAATATGTGTAACTAAATCTGAATTGGTTGAGGGTGATTTCAAAGCCCTTGATATGGTTTTTGTGAGTTGATTGTGTAAGAAATTTTTATCCAATTCTCTAATTGAAGTTGCTTGCATTTTCCCATATCTAATGCTTATGATTGCTTGCTGATTGTATTTGGGGTGGCCAACTGAATATAATCTGGTTGTTGTCTATTGCTAGATTAGAAATCTTGATCCGTAATTATCTTGAATTTCTAATCCTTAGTAGCACAATTGTGATCAGAGATTGCAATTGGAGAATACAACCTAAGTTAAATAATCCGAGCTTGTGTGTTTATTGCTTAGATCAACCTGTCTTTCTTTTCATAATGCATCCATTGAATTAAATTTAGAGAGCTTGTTCTATGTTGTTTAATGGATAGAGATTAAATAAAGAGCCTGTTTTATTTAACAACAAAGTAAGGAAAGATTGGGATAACAGAGCTTGTTGTTATCTACGGTTGGTAACTTTAATGCTGTAATTGGATTACAATTCTATGTTAATTCACAAATTCGTATCTTGTGGCAGAGAATGAACCCTTAACCAAGTGTCTCTCATTGATTTTTCACTCCATTTAACTTTGCTTTGTGTTATTCGTCATTTGCTTTCGTATTAAGTTTAGTTAATCAATCAACAAAACCCCCCCTGTTTAGTTTATTATTGCTGTAAAATAACAAATTCAATTAGAATCAATCCTCGTGGGAACGATATCTTACTTATCACTTTATTACTTGTGCGACTAATATACTTGCTAGTTTTGAACGCATCATCACCCTTTCACATGCAATCAGTGATGGGTCCCATGATGGTGCTAAACTCTCTAATGAATCTCCTATAGAAAGAAGCTAATCCATGAAAACAACGAATTTCAGACAAAGTCCTAGGTGTAGGCCACGATGTAATAGCTTTTATCTTGCCAGGATCAGCTTTTATACCCTCTGAAGAAACTATGAATCCTAAGAAAAGGACTTGAGACTGCATAAAAGAACATTTCTTAAGATTGATGTACATCTTCTCATTCCTAAGGGTACTGAAAATTTACTTAAGATGGTCCAAATGATCTTCCTCACTCTTACTATATATGAGAATATCATCAAAATAAACTACAAGGAACTTCCCTATAAAGAGTCGTAACATGTGTGTCATAATTCTCATAAAAGTACTAGGAGCATTAGACAACCCAAAAGGCATAACTAACCACTCATACAATCCCTCAGGGGATTTAAAAGCAGTTTTCCACTCATCACCTGGTCTAATCCTAATCTGGTGATAACCACTCCTTAAGTCTATCTTAGAGAACCACCTAGAACCAGCTAACTCATCTAACATATCCTCAAGTCTAGGTATGGGAAACCTATACTTAATAGTTATTTTGTTGATGGCCCTACTATCAACACACATTCTCCAAGATCCATCTTTCTTAGGGGTGAGTAACACTAGAACTGCACAAGGATTGAAACTATGACGAATGAGACGTTTCTCTAACAAACCATCTGTTTGTCTATCTAACTCAGCTCTCTCAGTGGGGTTCATCCTATAATGTGGAAGGTTAGGAAGTTGTGAACTTGGAACTAAGTCAATGGCATGTTGAATATCCCTCATAGGTGGTAGCTCATTTGGTAAGTCCTCAGGGGCTACATCACTAAACTCTTCTAAAAGCTCACCTATCTTAGGGGAAAAGTCTAAACTTGACTTCGGTGATTACTCTTTTAGAACCAAAGTGTACACAACACCAGTCTCTTGGCTTTCTTTCATAAAATGAGTTGGGCCCAAAATATTCAAGTTGTGTTTCTTAGGCTCTAAAGTATTGGATCTAGATCTTGGAGTTGGCTTATCCTTTTGAATCCTAGTTGAAACCTTACAATTGTCATTAGGTTTGGCTGGTTTTAAAATAATAGGCTTACCACAATGATTAAAAACATAGGTATTCTCTTTTCCATAGTTTATAACATCATGGTCATAAAGTCATGGTCTACCTAGGAGGATATGAGCTACATCCATGGGTAACACGTCACAATAGATGTTTTCTTTGTAAGAACACAACTTAAAAGGAACAAGATATCCATGGGTGACAGGTAGGGTTGTTTTATTAACCCAAGCTACCTGAAAAGGATTAGGGTGAGGCTCTAGAGTGAGGTTAAACCTATCAATTGCAGTCTTAGAGATGACATTTAAGGTACTACCTCCATCTATCACTAGTTTGCATAACTGATTCTTAAGGGGAACTAAGGTGTGGAAAATACTAGTTCTCTTCCAAGAATCAGAAACTACTGGAGTAGACAAGATACAACGCATAACTGACAATTACTTATTAAACTCCTCTTCTTGAATGTCTCCCAATCCTAAATCTTCACTTTTCTCTAATGGTTCTAAGACCTCTCCTTCAGAATCCTCATGTATTGATTCACTAGGGTCATATCCTATGGTCATAGTATGACTAAGACAACGAGCAGCAACATGACCTCTACCTTGACAATTGTGGCACACAATTGGAGAACTAAAGGATTGGTTTGAAGCACTCATTGATCTTTCCCTATTCGAGTTGAAACGAGGATTAGGATGGGAGGCACTAGATGTGGAGTAACTAGGAGTTGATAAGCTAGAAGCTCTAGTAGTGGAGGATTGTTGATTAAAGTTGCTCCTATTGAAAGCCTTAATTTGAGGAGATGGAGTATGCACTGAAGAAGTTTGCCTAGCATTATAAGTTTTCGCATGGAGTTCAGCTTCTAGGGCTTTATTATAGGCATCTTCTATAGTCACAGGGGAGCTCAACTCAATAACACGCTGGATGTCAAACCTAAGTCCATTAATAAATCTTGAGACGGTGGCATCGATAGACTCTTTAATGTTATACCTAATGTGAAGACTATCAAACTTAGATTGGTGATAAGTGTCTATTTATATATCATTTTCATATCAATTCGTTCATGTTTCTTTGCTATATTCCTTGGTATTTTTATGTTTTTGTGTGGTTTTTTATGTTTGTAGGAGTTTTGGAGGAACTTACACAAAATTGGAGTAAAACCCTTCATTTTCACCTCTGCTAGTCAACCAATTCTTGGAGTTGATTGTATCGATATACAATTAACCGGATAACATGCTATATACCATTGAAAAGCTCTCGAAGTCTATTTTCTGGAGAAATTTAAGGTTCACGAATTTATGTAGTGTACCGAAAGTTGTGATAAAAATGGTATGAGAAGTGTATATTTGTAATTCCTTATATCACTGTAGCATGTTATTAAATACGGGGCACTGTAGCAAGTTACTGTAGCAGAGTATTTAAACACATTTTAGGGTTTTATTTTCATAACTTGAAGAGGGGAACACGTGGGAGGAGGCTGCATTTCTGGATTTCTCTCATCCCTTGGAGTTCTTGAAGGAGAACGAAGATTTTGAAAGAAGAGGAACTACAATTCCAAGAAGATTCATCTACAAAGAAGATTTTCAAAGAATTTACTAAGTTCTTTCTTTCTTTTTCAATTCTGGAATTTCTCTGTATTGTATTTGTTATTCTGATTAAATATGTGTAACTAAATCTGAATTGGTTGCGGGTGATTTCAAAGCCCTTGATATAGATTTTGTGAGTTGATTGTGTAAGAAATTGTTATCCAATTCTCTAATTGAAGTTGCTTGTATTTTCCCATATCTAATGCTTATGATTGCTTACGGATTGTATTTGGAATGGCCAACTGAATATAATCTGTTGTTGTCTATTGCTAGATTAGAAATCTTGATCCGTAATTGTCATGAAATTTCAATCATTAGTAGCAAAATTGTGATCAGAGATTGCAATTGGAAAATACAACCTAGGTTAAATAATCTGAACTTGTTTGATTATTGCTTAGATCAACTATCTTTCTCATCGTAATGCTTCCATTGAATTAAACTTAGAGAGCTTGTTCTAGGTTGTTTAATGGATAGAGATTAAATAAAGAGCTTGTTTTATTTAACACAAAGTAAGGAAAGATTGGGATAACAGAGCTTGTTGTTATCTACGTGTTGTAATCAATGCTTAATTTGATTAAACAATTTTCTATGTTAATTCACAATTCATATCTTGTGGTAGAGAAATAACCCTTAACCAAGTGTCTCTCATTGAATTTTCAATTCATTTAATATTGTGTTGTGTTATTCTTTATTTGCCTTCGTATTCAGTTTAATTAATCATTCAACAAAACCCCCCATATTTAGTTTATTGTTGCTGAAAAATAACAAATCTAATTAGAATGAATCCTCGTGGGAACGATATCTCACTCATCACTTTATTACTTGTGCGACTAGTATACTTGCTAGTTTCGAACGCATCAAGTTTTTGGCGCCGTTGCCGGGGATTGATTTTCTAATCATTTTGTTATTATGTTTTTACTACTGATTCTTGATTGTTATTTCCTGATTGTTTGTGTTTAGGCTTTTATGTCCGAGGGAAAAGCGGATCAACGACTTAAGAGAATTAAGGAGTTTCTCCAATCCTCGAATTTAAGGCTAAATCGGTCAATTTCAACTCCACCTCCAGAATTTGACCTTGCACGACATACTTCCCTCCCATCTTCTTGCAGTTCAATCAATCTGAATCAGAAGCAATGGCGATGGAAAATGATCAGACTCTTAAGGAGTTAGCGGCTCCAATTATTGATCAACAACCGCTATGCATAAGCACCATTTCTGAGATAGATTTTGAACTTAAATCTGGACTGATTCATCTCTTTCCTACATTACATGGTTTTGCAGGAGAGGATCCGAACAAACACCTCAAAGAATTTCATGTGGTATGCTCAAGTATGAAGACAACAGGCGTTTCTGAAGAGCAAATTAAATTGAGAGCTTTCCCATTCTCATTAGCAGATTCGGCAAAAGATTGGTTATACTACCTACCACCAGGTATCATTACCACTTGGAATGAGATGAGTAAACTCTTTTTGGAGAAATACTTTCCAGCCTCGAAAGTTACAAATATTAGAAAAGATATTAGTGGCATTCGACAACACAATGGAGAATCACTTCATGAATAGTGGGAGAGATTTAAAAGGTTATGTGCTAGCTGTCCAAACCACCAAATTAGTGATGGACTCCTAATTCAATATTTCTATGAGGGTCTCCTACCCATGAAAAGGAGTATCATTGATGCTGCTAGTGGTGGAGCACTAGTTAATAAAACACCGAACGTGGCAAGACGTTTGATTAGTGACATGGCAGCGAACTCCCAACAATTCAGCAGTCAATTTGAGCCACAACTACCAAAAAGAGTAAATGAGGTAAGTACTTCAAACATTGAACACCAACTTTGTGAACTTACCTCTCTTGTAAAAAAAATGGCTGTAGGACATATGCAGCAATCTTATGCAGGTGGGG
>SNVD02005676.1:0-10577 GCA_013180625.2 Boswellia sacra
GGGTGGCCAACTGAATATAATCTGGATATTGTCTATTGCTAGACTAAAAATCTTGATCCGTAATTGTCTTGAATTTCTAATCATTAGTAGCAAAATTGTGATCAGAGATTGCAATTGGAGAATATACCCTAAGTTAAATAATCCGAGCTTGTGTGTTTATTGCTTAGAACAACCTATCTTTCTTATCATAATGCATCCATTGAATTAAACTCAGAGAGCTTGTTCTAGGTTGTTTAATGGATAGAGATTAAATAAAGAGCTTGTTTTATTTAACAACAACGTAAGGAAAGATTGGGGTAAGCAAGAGCTTGTTGTTTACTACGGTTGTAACTTCAATGCTGTTAATTTGGCTGACCATTCTACGATTAATTCGCAATCCATACTTGTGGTAGAGACGTCCCTAACCAGATTCCCTCTTATCTTTTATTTCAAAGTAACTTCTGGTTTTTGTTATTCTATTTGCTTCTATTTCACTTAATTATATCATTCACAAACCCCCCATTTAGTTAATTGTTTCTGGAAATACAAATCATTAGATCATCCTCGTGGGAACGATATCTTACTTATCACTTTATTACTTGTGCGACTAGTATACTTGCTAGTTTCGAATGCATCAAGTTTTTGGCGCCGTTGCCGGGGATTGATTTTCTAATCGATTTGTTATTTTTGTTTTCATTGTTGATTCATATTTTCTTTGTTTTTCTTTTCTGATTGTTTGTGTTTAGACAACATGGCAGTAAACTTCTCTCAATTCGGTAGCGGATTTGAGCCACAAGTACCATGGAGAGTAAATGAGGTAAGCACTCCGAACATTGAACAACAACTTTCTGAGCTAACCTTTCTTGTGGAAAACATGGCTGTAGGAGATATGCAAAAATCTTATGAATGTGGGATATATTCTACGATGGAGCATCCAATCGACATGTATCCAACTTTACAAGAAGAATATATGGAACAAGCCAATGCCCTGGGTGGATTTCCAGGACAAACGAGGCAATGGTATGATCCTTTCTCTAGCACTTACAATGCTGGATGGGAAGATCAACATAATTTCAGTTACTGGAATCATCAACCAATCACTCCAAATGTGATACCAAATCGTCCACAAAGTTTCAATCAACCTAGAGTGCAGCAACCATTTCAAATGCAACCACCACCAATGCCACATCCAGCACCGCAACCAGCTTCACAAAACTCAGGTATGTCTCTCAAAGATATTGTTAATGCACTTGCCACTAACACAATGCAATTCCAGCAGGAAACTGGGGCAAGTATCAAAAACATGGCAAATCAAATGGGACAATTGGCTACTAGCATGAGCAAATTCGAGGGCCAAGACACAGAAAAATTATCTTCTCAAATGGTGATCAATCCAAGCGAGACTGCTAGTGTGATAACTTCGCGAAGTGGAGAGCATTTAGATGTCTTACCAGGAAAATCACAAACTGATGAAGGAGATGACACCACATCCACCATGAACAAAACATTAACTTCTCAGGTAAATCCTATAACTCCTATTCCTTCATATGTTACTCTTCCACTTTTTCCTAGTAGATTTGCAAAATCGAAGGAGGAACAAGAACAGAAAATCCTGGAAACTTTTCGCAAGATTGAGGTAAATATACCACTTCTGGATGCTATCAAACAATTACCTCGTTATGCAAAATTTCTCAAGGAGTTATACACCAACAAGAGAAAGTTGAAAGGAAATGAGAAGGTAAGTGTGGGGGAAATGTTTCAACTGTTTTACAAAGAAAAATTCCTCCGAAATACAAAGATTCAGGTACGTTCACCATTGCATGCACCATTGGTAAAACTAAGTTTGAAAGAGCTACGTTAGATTTAGAAGCATTTATTAACATCCTGCCATATTCTATTTATGCTTTTTTAAATCTTGGACCATTTGCGAAAACTGATATTACCATTCAACTTACCAAAAGTGTTGTGAAAGATGTGCTTGTGCAGGTGAATCAATTGGTTTTTCCAGCAAACTTCTATGTCCTTGAAATAGAGGATGAGACATCTCCTAATCTAACTCCGATTCTTTTAGGGAGACCATTCTCGAAAACTGTTAGAACCAAGATTGATATTCATGATGTCACTCTCATCATAGAGTTTGATGGCAAGGTGATATGTTTCAATATTTTTGAGGCAATGAGGTACTCTAGTAATTTACATTCTGTTTTTGCAGTTGACGTTGTTGATTCTTTGCCACTACAATGTTTTGAGTTAACTCGCAAGAATGGATTGGATATAGCTATTAATGAGCACATAGGGACAGAAATCTCTAAGGATTCAGAAATTTTGATACAAGTATCCAAAGAAATGGATGAAGTTGTGACAAGCTTAGATGAGACCATCGCAATAACCACATATAGGTATGATGTTTCGTACATTCAATTTTCTTTATCTAATGAGAACATTCTTCCTTCTGTGATGACAGCCCCTGCCTTGGAGCTTAAGCTTCTTCCAGATCATTTGAGGCATGGATTATTGAGTGAGAATGATCCTTTGCCAATTATAATAGAAATGGGCCTTGCACGAATACAAGAAGAGAAACTAGTCCAAATACTTACAGACCACAAAACAGCTATTGGGTGGACAATTGCTAACATCCAAGGCCCAGCCATATGCATGCACCAATTCTTGTTGGAAGAAGGATCCAAGCCCACTAGAGAAGCACAGCAGAGATTGGACCCTCCCATGATGAAACCAATGTCGGGCTGAGGACGTTAAACCAAGTGCTTATTGGGAGGCAACCCAATGTTTTTGAAAAATAAATAAAAAAAGAAAACAAAAATAAAATAAGGTAATAATGATCGATTTTTGTGTCTCGAGGAGATTCCTTTCATAGGCCATCAAATTAATCAGGTTTTATCTCTCCTTGCCATCTGTCTTATTTGTTGTTATATTTTTTACTTGTTTTTTGACTTTTGTTTGCTATTGTGTTGTTATCTCTTTTATGTGTCTTTAGTTTCGTTTCTGCTCTTTTCTTTTCCTTTCTTTTGTTTAATTTGATTACTCTGTGCTTTGGGCTCATTTGTGCAGCAGCTTGTGGAAACATTCAAACGGGAGTTGAAGCCATTGTTCGAAGGTTTGAAACGTGCATATCTGGGAGAAGAACAAACTCAATCGCATTATCGGTAATATCTCTCCTTTTCTTCTCTTCAATGGATGCTGATATCTTTCTATCGAACCTTCGTAAATATTTCCCTTCACTTCCTCAAAATGCTGTGTTTAAAATTTATAAAGTACGGATGACTAGACTTTGGGCATTGATGCTCCTAAATGTGCCTGCTGATATCCGATGGCTTATCGAAGCCAAGGTGAGATTGTCCGGTGAGCCGGACATTAATCTCGCAAAATACATGCCTGGTCTAGGAAAAAGCTACTACGCCAAGAGGCGAAGAGCGAAAAGGCTACAAGTATGTTATAAATGTGCTAGATGGAATTGTAACCAGACTTGTCGTTCATTAGGTTTTGCGTCCAGGAATAGAGAAGATAAACTTTCATTTATTAAGAATGGTTTGAGTAATGAGTCGCTGGATAATGTTTTGTTAACTCTCGAGTCACATTCTTGTGGACTTGTTCAGCGTGAATTGCTTAATCTATGGACACAATTCGTGATGAATTGCAGTGTTATAGTCTAGGGAATCTAACTAAAAATGACCCTGTTTGCCAGTTTATAAGAAAACTGGATGGGAAGCAAATCCCCGACTCATAGAAGGCGTTTCAGCCGTTACTGGACGTAAAACCAGAGGAAGATGGAGCCACAATCACAACTACTTGTATATTTGAATGTGTGTTGTTGTTGTCAATTTTTTTTTTTTCTTGTTTCGTTTGATCTGATTATCAATGTTGTTTTTGTGTTGTTGTTGATTGTAGATTTTGTTTGTTTTAATTTCAAGTTTTCTTTTTGACAAACCATATGACTACCCCATGTCATAAGCACACGTGGAGACAAGTGTGGAGGTTTCGTCAACCTCCGCCGAAAGTAGATCTCCATTTTTCAAGCACACGTGGAGATAAGTGTGGAGGTTTTGTCAACCTCCGCCGAAAGTATATCTCTACTTTTCTTGCTTCACGTGGGAGACAAGTGTGGTGGTTTTGTCAACCCCCGCCGAAAGTGTATCTCCATTTTCCATGCTTCACGTGGGAGACAAGTGTGTAGGTTTTGTCAAACCTCGCCGAAAGCATATCTCATTTTTTCAAATCTTGGGGCGATAAATCTGCATCGAGCAACCCCCACCGAAAGTATGTCCCCATGTGTCAAAATTTGAGAGTTTTATGGGTGTATATATACATTCTGCATATTTTCATATGTCATTCCATAACCTGTCTTGCAATTGAAAAGCATAATATCTAACGTGTCTTACACAAGATTAGAGCACTTGTAGAAATGGAGAAAACACCAATTCGGCGATTCCGCAATATATGCGTATTTTGCGGATCGCAATTTGGTAAAGATGGAGAGTTTACCACAGCAGCTCTTGATCTTGGTAGGACATTAGCTGCGAGGGGTAGTAATTTGATTTATGGAGGGGGTAGTCTTGGGTTAATGGGGTGTGTGTCAACAGCTGCATCCATAGGAGGGAGCAAAGTTCTCGGTATTATCCCTAAACCATTAGCTGTACGAGATATCGTAGGCAACACAATCGGGGAAGAGTTACAGGTCTCTAGTATGCATGAGCGTATTGAACATATGGTTGTTAAGTCCGATGCATTTATAGCTTTGCCGGGTGGTTATGGTACATTAGAGGAGATATTTCAAAACACCTCTTGGGCACAGCTAAACATCCATCAGAAACCCATTGGTTTGTTGAATGTTAATAATTTTTTTGATGGTTTGTTGTCCTTTCTTGATCAAGCTGTAGAAAAAAATTTCATCTCACCGTCAGCAAGGCAAATGCTGGTTACAGCTTCAACTGCAGGAGAGTTAATTGACAAACTACAAGAATTCGTCTATTCACCTGATCCAAAAATGGCTCGGATAAATTGGTTTGGAGAAGGCAACAAAAGGCGTCAACTGGATTTAACCCTCCATCTGTAATCCCTATTTGCTGGTTTGCTTCGTTTTTGTTTGCTTTCTTTTTAGTGTGTTTATTTGAGATTTTTCATGTCGTTTCTTTTGAGCTTTTTCAGGTTATTTCTTTCGTCCCAGGTAATATTTTCTAATCTCGGTTTTTAGAGTGGTGGCTTAAAAAGTTCAAGTTCTCTTGAAACGCATTCTGGATCTCTTCAATCCATAATGGCTGAATAAGGAGGCTAACTTCTAAACTTTTTAGACCCATTCTAACTGACTTGTTTTTGTTTGTTGGCTTGTTGGACTTTGTTATTTTTATGAGTAAGTTTAGTTTTGTGTAATTTAGAGTTGTTGTGTGTTTTTGTCTATATCAGTTTCGATTCGAAAAAAAAGAAAAACATTGTGGAAAAACCTGAGAATGGCAGAATATGGGGTTTTCTTAACTCTTGAAAACGCATTCTCTCTAAATAAATCTGTAGTTTGTTTATTTTATGTTGTTTGAAGTGTCTTGTTTCTTGTTTTGTTCTTCATAATAAAGGTATATAGGCTGGAAACCTTAAGTCTGCGGGCTACTGGTACTAAGGATTGTTGAAATATACAATCTTGACTCAGGTGTAACAACGCCACGTACCTCTTTTCTTGCATTTTGTGGGTCGATGATAAGATAATGATTGAATTAAGAATAACTCTTGGGAAATGATAAATGATGCATGGATCTGTGTGCTTGAAATGTTTATTGGTTTTCGCTTTGCTTTTGATTCCTTGCGCAACATTGAGCAATGAGCTATTATCACTGAGTTATTTGTTCACTTAGAGAAAGTTTATGTAATTTAAATGTTTCTTCAGATTTCGATGAATTCTAGAACTTGTTTGATGGTCACTCGAGGCGAAATCCTAGACTGTGCAATATTAGGGAAATGATTTAGGCCATCTTTGGACCGTTTGAGCCTTAATAGCCACCCTTGAATGAAATTAATCCCTAGTTACCCCTTTGAACCTTTGTAAGCTTTTTTTTCTTATTAACTCACTAAAAGAATTCCTAACCTCAAATGAATTTTTTTTTCCGAAACAGTTTATCCCTTACCCATGGGCATGTAGATCCTTCAAGATTACATTTTGAGCTCTGTTCTGGTTTTAGGAAGTCAGAGGAGGTTGGGATGTGTCATGAGCAGTTCAAGTGAGTTCTATTGTATTTGTTTCAAAAAAAAAAGAAAAAAAAGAAAAAGAAAACCAATCTGTACTTCTTGTCCCCATACTTACACATTGAGGACAATGTGTTGTTTAAGTGTGGGGGAGAGGAAGTGTAGTAAAAAAAAAAATGAAAAATGAAAAAAAAGAGAAAAAGAAAAAAAAAAAGAAGAGAAAAAGAAGAATAAGAGATCTATACCCTTAAGTGTTCTTAAAAAGAATGAAACAACAAAGTGTGGGGGTGTAGTTTTCTTTTGTTTTCTACGAAAAAAAAAAAAAGATTGAGTGTTCTAAATAAGTTTGGGGGAGGAACCTGGTGAATTGAAATAAGTTGTGTTATAAGGGTTGAGCTCCACATAATCTTGAATGATTTATGTGTTTGTGGGTGATTTGAGCCAAATTATTATCCTTTATCATACCTTTAACCAAGCCAAACGTTACAAGCTTAATAAAGTCCTACTTGATCCTTGGTGTTGTGCATGTCTACATTAGTGGAGAGTGACTTGAAAAGCAGGCCTATGGAGTTCATTTATACACACATCTTCAATATTAAATATGATTCATTTTTATGCATAAAACTCATCCGGGTTACAAGTGATTAGGTGAGAATGGCTCTACACACACACACTTGAGGAATTGAAGTGAAGCGAAACTAATCTTTGAGATGAAATTCTTGATCAAGTGCATTATTTTGAAGTTTTCCTTGGGTTATAATTAAGTACAATCTGTGAGGCCTATTTGCAAGTTAAAACATGTGTGTTTTAATTTTTTCTTTGAATCTGTTTCGATTTAGTTTTGTTTCATATTGTCGTATTTGCTCGAGGACTAGCAAAGTCTAAGTGTGGGGGAATTTGATAAGTGATAAGTGTCTATTTATATGTCATTTTTATATCAATTCGTCCATGTTTCTTTGCTATATTCCTTGGTATTTTTATGTTTTTGTGTGGTTTTGATGTTTGTAGGAGTTTTGGAGCAACTTGCACAAAAAATGGAGTAAAACCCTTCATTTTCACCTCTGCTAGTCAGTGATCTTCTCGGATTTAATTGTATTGATATACAATAAACCCGATGACATATCATATACCGTTGAAAAGCTCTCGAAGTCTACTTTTTGGAGAAATTTACGGTTTATGAAACCATTCAGTGTACCGAAAGTTGTAATCAAAACAGTGTGAGAAGTGTAGAAATGTAATTCCACACATCACTGTAGCATATATAATACGGGACACTGTAGCACGTTATTGTAGCAGAGTATTTAAACATATTTTAGGGTTTTATTTTCATAAACTTGAAGAGGGGAGAACGTAGTGGAGGCTGCAGCTCTGGAATTCTTTCATCTCTTGGAGTTCTTGAAGGAGAAAGGAAGCTTGGAAAGAGAAAGAACTACAATCTAAAGGGAATTACATCAAATTTGCTAAGTTTTTCCCTTCCCTTTCATTTTCTGGAATGTCTCCATGTTGTATTGTATTTACCACGTTCTTAAACATGTGTAACTAAATCTGAAGTGGTTGAGGGTGATTTCAAAGCCCCTGATATGGTTTTTGTAAGTTGATTGTGCAAGAAGTTGTTATCCAATTCTCTAATTGAAGTTGCTTGTATTTTCCCATGTCTAATGCTTATGATTGCTTGCTGGATTGTATTTGGGTGGCCAACTGAATATAATCTGGATATTGTCTATTGCTAGACTAGAAATCTTGATCCGTAATTGTCTTGAATTTCTAATCATTAGTAGCAAAATTGTGATCAGAGATTGCAATTGGAGAATACAACCTAAGTTAAATAATCCGAGCTTGTGTGTTTATTGCTTAGATCAACCTGTCTTTCTTTTCATAATGCATCCATTGAATTAAATTTAGAGAGCTTGTTCTAGGTTGTTTAATGGATAGAGATTAAGTAAAGAGCCTATTTTATTTAACAACAAAGTAAGGAAAGATTGGGATAACAGATCTTGTTGTTATCTACGGTTGATAACTTCAATGCTGTAATTGGATGACAATTCTACGATTAATTCGCAAATCCATATCTTGTGGTAGAGAAGGATCCCTTAACCAGATTTCCCTCATTGATCTTTTATTCAAATTAACTTCTGTTTTTTTATTCTTTACTTGCATTCTTATTTCATTTAGTAAAGCATTCAACAAAAATCCCCCCCTGTTTAGTTTATTGTTGCTGGAAATAACAAATTCCATTAGAATCAATCCTCGTGGGAACGATATCTTACTTATCACTTTATTACTTGTGCGACTAGTATACTTGCTAGTTTCGAAAGCATCAGTATCCTTCAAAGGGTTTGTTAGGTCCATTCTATTTGTTCCATCAATTGGTTGAGTTGATAATCAACTTGAAGTCCTATCCTATCTATTATATCCAGCAGCCCGGTATCAGATTTGGTTTTTTGGGGGGTTCAGCAGGGCCATATTCCGAAAGATCCGGTAATCAGATTGAGTATCAGAGACAATCTCAAAGATCCGGTTATCAGATTTGGTATCAGAGACCATATCTCGAAGATCCGGTATCAGATTGGTATTAGAGCCATATCTCGAAGATCCGGTATCAGATTTGGTATCAGAACCATATCTCGAAGATCCGGTATCAGATTGGTATCAGAGCTTTTGGTTCAATGGCTGGTCGTACTCACAAGGCTGCTTCTACTACCCAATTGCCTCCTTCTCAAAGATATGAACGTGATTTGATCATTGAAGATCTCAGGCGGCAACTCCAGCAAGTCCAGCAACGTTTGATCATTGAAGATCTTATGCAGCAGCTCCAACAACTCCAGCAACATTTAGTAATTCTGGAAAATAAAGAATTTGCAGGTGGAATGGATGGAGAAGTAGGAGATCAAAGTCCTTTGGGCAATTATGATGATAATGATGCTGCTAATAAAGATGAATCAGTGGAGAATGATGAAGTAGATCATGACTTCTTTGAGGATCATGGAAAACCACCAATATTTGATGACTTTTACGAAATTGATGAAGAGATCGAGATAGATGACTTGATCAATTTCGATAATCCAGAATTTGTTGATGAAGAGGAAGTCACTTATGCAAATCGAGGTGATTCTCTCTTTCTTATTCAAAGGAGTTTGAGTATTGCCCAAGAACGAGAAGATGATTGGCTTCGCAGAAATATCTTTCCATAGCAGATGTTCTTCTCATGGCAAGGTGTGCAACTTTATTATTGATGGTTGCAGCTTTGAAAATGTGCTGTCTACGGAGATGATTGATAAACTTGGCCTTCAGACAGAGAAGCATCATCAGCCTTACAAGATTTCATGGCTTCGGAAAGATAAGGAGATCAAGGTAAACAAACGCTGCCTTGTTTCATTTTCTATTGTGAAAAAGTACAAAGACGAAATATGGTGTGATGTTGTTCCTATGGATGCTTGTCATTTACTTCTTGGTAGACCATGGCAGTATGATAGGAAAGTAATGCATAATAGCTATGGCAATACTTATACATTCTTTAAAGATGGGGTCAAAGTTATTTTGGGTCCTTCAAAGTTAGAATGTGTTCCTAAACCTACTAAAGGGGAGGGAAATGCTTTGCTTACCCAAACAGAATGTAGAAAAGAGTTAGTGAGGGAAAGCATGAGTCCTTGTGCTGTACCAGATCTTTTGGTGCCTAAACAGAAGATGATAGAAGCTGCTTCTATCTTATCACTTCCAAATCTCAGCAAGGTTTTTGAAGTTGAATGTGATGCTTCCAATATTGGTATTGATGCTGTTATTAGCCAAGAAGGCAGATCAATTGCTTTCTTTAGTGAAAAATTCAATGCATCTCGCAAAAAGTACTCAACTTATGACAAAGAGTTGTATGCTATTTGTCGAGCTTTGAAGCATTGGAGTCAGTATCTCTTGCCAAAACCCTTCGTTCTATATTCTGAACATGAAGCTTTGAAGTTCATCAACAGCCAACAGAAGCTTAATGTTCGACATGCGAGATGGGTAGAGTTTCTTCAAGCTTTCAACTTTACCATCAAGCATAAATCTGGAGTTCAAAATGTGGTGGCTGATGCCTTAAGCCGAAGACATTCTTTGCTGACCTCTAGACAAGTGAATGTTGTGGGTTTTGAGGTTTTAAAAGAGCTTTACAAGGGCTCCAGATTTCGGAAAATATGGAGAACGGTAGATGCGTTTCATCTAACAATTGTTTTGCAGGATGGTTATCTACTCAAGGTAAACCAATTGTGTATTCCTCAATGTTCCTTGAGAGAATTAATCATTAATGAAGCACATGGCAGTGACATTATCGGTCATTTTGGGAGAGACAAAACTATTGCTATTGTGAAGGAAAACTTCTATTGGCCGAAGATGGAAAGGGATGTGATGAAGCACGTGAAGAGTTGTACAATTTGTCATGT
>SNVD02005679.1:0-10483 GCA_013180625.2 Boswellia sacra
TTATCATGAAACCCATGGATTGTAACACTCTCGTGTCAAATGGACCCATGCGTTGTAAAACTCCTGTGTCAGAATGGTTACATTACAACAACTGTTGTATAATACAATAAAAATTAAAATTATATAAAAGTTATAAATAAGTGTATAAAAATTGTAAATAAATAATTTTATGTATTCATTTATAATTTTTATATAATTTTAATTTTTTGTTGTTAAACAATTTCAAATATTTATGAAAGATTATGTTAATAGTCTGTTTGTTTTGACTACTAAAACATTGAATCTGAATCGAATTTGAATAAAAATAAGTGATTTACAAAATTATTTTTATTTGTTTTAAGGTCCAATCACTTAAGTTAATTTTCAGACATTGTTGTTTGGATTGAAAAAGAAAAAAAAAATCACTTTTTTCCTTCAAAACATTGGAAAAGTATAAAATGTCTCTAATAGCCCTCTTTGTATTATGAAAAGAAATGAGATTTGTGAAACCTAGCGGCCACTTTAGCTCCACCACCTCCTCCTGCTCCGAGACCGTCACTGCCTTCTTCACCTGTCGCCTCCTCAACATCGCAAGAATGTGCTTCATAAGCAATGGTGGCGAAAATGACTATCGCAAGAAGTGAAGCAGAATCAAGTTGCCTTCCTCCATTTTTGGAGACTTCTTGGAAAAGAAAGTTGTGGGCTTGGGGCTGTATAAAGGAAAGAAACAAGACGAAAAATTCCCCTTATCAGTGTCGGAAACGTCGTCGTTGTGGTCTTCTTTATCTTTGTAGGAGATGGTGATGCGAGAATGAGATGGTGGGGATCATGGTCTAAGACCCGGATCCTAAGTATGGATCCATCGTGGTTGTTGGGGTTTTTTTTTGCTCTAAAGACACAATCATTGATTGGATGGGATTTGGAAAGTTGGGAGTGTGAGGAAGAAACTGGAATGAAATGAGAGATGGGATTAAACAACAACATTTTGATGGATTAAGGGTTCATTTGGAATAAAGTTCTGAACTTTTGGTTTATCTATTCCTTATACTGTTTTTTTTTGTTATTTTTATTAATATATTTTAGTTACAATAACTAATTGAAAGAGAAGTTGGTTAATAATCGAAAAAGATAAATTTAAATGTAATATAATTAATTAGAAATTAAAAACAAATTTATTTATAAAAAATATAATTAATAAATATTAAATGTATAGTTATTGATAATTTTGGTAACTTTATTGAATATTTAATTTTTAAAAGATTGTAACAAATATAATATTAACTATTTACATGAAAAAGAGTTTTGTTTTAATTTTATTAACTATTTAATCTTTAAAGTATTATAACAAATTTAACATAAATATTTCACATTTCTTGTTACAAAGGTAAAACAGTAACATTAAAAATATGATATTCCTTTACCACTTTTTTTAAGAGGTATGTAAAATAGTAAATAAATATGTAATTAAATGGTGTAAATTAAGTCTTAAAAAATGTCTAGATCTGAAAAGTATTGAGTGATGGAAACAAACACTCCATAAGTTTGAATTTAGAGAATTATAATGAATTTGGCACTTGATATTAAACTTTACTAGAATCCTTTTTTTTTTTTGGCATGAAATGAAAAAGTCTGATTTAAGCTTAAGTCTAAATATGTTTGAATATATAAACAAGAGATCAAGTTCTATGAACTTAAATTTTTTTTACGTCAATATATAATCTTTGATTCAATATAATCCAATAGATGTGAATAAGAAATTAATAAATACTTATATTTAATGTTAATGCAATGTATAATGAATTGGAATGATCGATCAAAGGTTATGAATTGACTTAAAATTTTAAGTAAAAAATTTAAGTTTACATAGTCCAACTCATGTATAAAGTCAAATGACTGATATGGATAGGTTCAACAATTTTTATTTATTTTTCCATAAACTTTTACACTCATTTCCAATGCTCGAAGAAGATTAGATGATAAAAGAAATGGGAATATACATAATTGCTAATAATAGGGATCTCATTATTGTCACTTCTCTCTCCTTTTTCATCAATCTTGTTTTTTCTTAATTTACCCTCACTTCTCAAATCTCTCTTCTTATTAATTCTAATTAATTAATATCATAAAGGTGATGGAAGCCAATTTCATAAACTATACCTTGAATTTCTACCACTCACAGTTGACTGTCTTCTAACTCTATTAAGGAAAAATTTAATAGGATAAAAACAAAAATGAACAAAAACAATTATTTATTAAATTGCAAATGGTGTTGAGCTTGCTTAAACTACCTCACTAAAAACTCTGCTAGCAAAATTTGTGGGACAAAACTTGGTTAAGGAAAAAAGAAAAAAAAAGCGGCACATGCATGCATCCAAGGTATGCTTACCCTAACAAATACCCTCCTGATAATGCCGTAATAACTTCATCTGAATTGTGTTCGATTACAAGTTAAGATATTATCTTGTTTTGCTAAAATGTAATGATTTTACTGTAAATATTAGTATTGTATATATTACTATATAATTAAAAAAATCAATAATTTGCATGTCGAGTTCGTCAGAAACTGATAAATTGATCAAGAATCTAAAAATAATTGTATGAAATACCAATCATAATCAATGTTAAAAATTTAAGTTAAAATATTAAATTACAAAACTTTTCCCTAAATTTTAGTTTTCTTTTACATAATGGAGCTACATTATATCGATCTAAACTCCAATTGTCAAGTCCACGAGTATATGTTTTACTAGTTTTGCCGAAATTTCTCTCGCATCCAGTAAAGTTTCTTAGAGGGTGCTTTTTTGGGCTTCTCTACTAATCAAAAGAGCTTTTTAATGTCAAGAGCTCTTTTAAATTTTTTTTATGTCATTTGGTTGCTATCTAAGAAGAGCTTATGAATGATTAAAAAGTTATTTTACGTCTACTGGAAGAAGCCCAAAATTAAGGCTTTTGAAAAAAGCTTTTTTTGAGTTTTTTCAAAGTTCTGAAATAGCAAAGATGTCATCACTTAATTTTAAATATTTTGCTTTATTCTTTCCTTATAACAAAACTTTATTTTAGTAATTTAATTGCAGTAAGTACTTTTATATTTATCTCATCAAACAATAAATAAATTTTTAACAAAAGCTTTACTTTTAGAAGCTCTACTCCAAAAAGATCTATTTTAATAAGCTCTACTTGAAGAAATCGAAACAAACAGACCCTTAGTCTTTGGCATCCCAAGATTTCTCTCTTGTAACGTTTCTCTCTCTTCAACAAGTACAGATTTTATTTTCAAAACCAATTATCTTTCTCCTTTCCCTACCAAATTCTTCCTAGCAATTGTTTTATCAATCTTTCCAACCTTTATTCTTCCTTCCAATTTGCCAATATCTCTAAAACCAAAAGCTGCTCCTTTGCCAATATCTTTGAAGAAAAAAAAAAAAGAGTGTGTCTTAGACTGAGAGCTAGTGCAAAACCAAAAAAGCTTCACAATTGAGATCATAAACCATAAAACAACTTCATATCTTTCCCCTATTCATTGATCAAACCCATTTCATCTCTACCAAAACTGAGAAAAGGAACCAAAAGATCTTACATAAAGAAGGAGAGATGAGTACTACATCAAGAAAGAGAGATGGGTATTTGACTGCTGATAAGGAGAAAATGATGAATTCGTGTTTCTCTTAATCTGGGATAAAGAATTGGAAGAAAAAGGTGGAGAGTTACTAATATTACATTGGAAGAAGATAAAATGAGAGAGAGAGAAACTTTAGAGGAGAGAGATCATTTATATTTTACGAGAGATGACCTTAATGTTTTAGTTTATTATTTATTTATCCCATCCGACGGCCGATAATTGAAGTTCGGATACAAATGATATGCGGGGTCCTGCACCTGAGAAAAATTTTGTGTGTGTGTGTGTGTATCTATATATATATAGTATTATACTTAGATGTTTTGCTTGTGTCATAGCCATTCATTCAACTATCCAATGGTTTAAAGATGTTGAATTGATTTTTTTTATATATATATAACCATTGGGTTTGATGAGAGAAGGCTATATCTCTATGTCAAAATTTCTTTTTACAATCTAGTCTTATGACAAAAAATAAATTCTATATGTATATTAATCTATATTATAAGTTTTGAAGCCACAGACCTAGTTATGTAAAATAAAACTACAGTAGTTATGAAAAATATAACATACATAATTAAAAATTGCACAAAAGGATTTTTACGTGGTTCAGCCTAATCAAGCCTATATCTATAGGTAGCCAAGTTGCAATTCACTATGATATTTTTGCTTACAAGGACTAGGACTTAACAGTTGATAAACACCACATTCACTCAAACTCACCTATCCTATATAAACAATGTTCTACACCAAAAACTCCATCCATAGTAACCAGCTTCCTTACTTTGCTACATTTCCTACAATTTGAGCCCCTCTCAAATTGTATTACAATTATCCAAACAGATAATCAATCCCTATTGATTATCACACTTATGATAAAAGCAAATAACAAGCACAAGTTAATCAAGAATATACGTAATGAACTGTAAAAGCTTGTATAAAGTTACTAGACTTAAAACTAAAACATTTTCTAAATACTATCTTTGTCCAGTCAGCAAAATCCTTATTGCATAATGATTCTTCAAGATTTTTTTCGATAAAAAATTGCATATCTTGAAGACTATGGGAAATCGAAATCACATTAGGATATGCAATATAAAATCACAATGAATATCTTTTCCTAAAGCGAGATAAAATAAAAACTTTCTTAATCTAAATCCATATCCTGGAAATATTATCTAGTTAAGTAACGCCTAACTAAATCAATTAAACAGGAAAGTAATAAATATCCAAGATTTGGTTTCTCCAAAATGCCAACACATCAATGCCACATAGATTGACTAAAACACATGGCAGTCCACGTGGCATTATCTTAATAATGTCCTCTTTTGGCATTTTGTGAGAAAAATACAAAGTAATATAACCTACAAAAAAAAAGGCTAGTTAGTAATAACATAACTATAACAAATAAACAAATTTGAACTGCATTAAGGTAGTTACAAAAATTATCCTGCTAAAGAACTTTGTCAGTCAACATTATCATATCAAGCCAAAACAAAAAAATACTAATAATAATAAAACAAACAATTGACTAGGTTCAAACCAAACATCAAACAAAACAAGTAATATTAAAAATTAGCACTCCCCCACTCATTTTCTCCCCCTAAAACTAGAATATCAAAAGCAAAAAAGTTTTCAAGTTTGGTGCAACTAGTAGAAGAAAACTCTACTTCCCTTTTTTCTATACAAAGTGCCAAAGAGCACCATTTGGTAGATTTCCTGGGCAAGAATCCTTTCTTAAGAAGATCACCTCTAGTCCTTAGTCTTTGCCTGGTTTGAGGACCAAATGGAGAGGGGACTAGAGTAGACTGCTCAGATGAAGTTTTTGTTACTGTAGCAAGAGTCACTACAATGTCTTTGGCTTATTGAGCTGCAATCTCTGGTGGAACGGTGGACATTTGCAAAAGTGAAGCACCTATAGTAGTTGGTGGGGATGGAACATGATCAGATGCTGGTCGAGTGACTAGAGCAATGATATCAGTTGTAATTGATTTGAGTGAGCAAGGATAGGTGATGTCATTACTGGAATGGAAGTGGTGATCGCTATAGTAATAGGAACGACTGAAGTAGCAACTGGTGATTAAACTAGTTCCCAAGCAGTGGTTGTGATAGTTATAGTTATAAAAACTAGAATTAGATCTGCAGATGTTAGAATGTCAACAGCAAATGATACGAATAGATGGAGTTGCTTGCTATGGAGGCACAACTGGTGGATGACTTTATGGAACTCCACATTGCAAAGGACCTATAAGAGATCGAACTGGTCTTAAAAATTTTGCAAAATGCTTTAACAAAAAGTCATGATGAGCTTGTATTTTTGCATCATTCTCTTTTTGTTGCTACAAAATTTGCTGTTGTTGCTACAAAACTGAATCAAGGCTGTTAGATTAATTTTGTAAAGTGTCTTTCACAGATTCTAAGGACTGCTTCGTGGTCATTCTAGCCCTTTCTAGAGCTGGTTCGACTTCCTTCCCTACCTTTTCTTCATCAGCTTCTACTTCAACTTCTTTTTTAAGATCCTCTTCATCATCATCTCTCTGCTGAGCTGTAATTCTGTTCATGAAACCACTAGTAATTGGTGCAAACAATAGCTTAATAACATCATCAGAATCAAGATCAATACCATTCTTCATTAAAATTTCAATGATAAGATAGGGAAATGGCAACCTCTGGATTCTTTGCAGCAACAATGATAAAGTCAAATATCCAAAACCCCGGATTATACTCTTATTTCTGCCTAAGCAAAATAAAAACTTAACTCTATTAAAGCCAATAGCAGTTGAATATGAGGTAGGGGTCTAGTTGTACCTAGCAATTTTATTCAGGATTCTATACCTTGGCAACAACTGAGACTAATTGATCTGTTATTAGCCTTTGATAGAATAACCAGGAAGCTCTCTCTAGACAAAACTCTTTGTAACTTTGAATGAATAAAACTCATGATCAACACCCCTAGGTATCTCTAGGTAATCATTAATGACATTTGGATAGAAGTGAACATCTTTACCCCTACGGTAAACTAGATGATATCTAACTTTGGAAGCATCATTCACATCATCTATAATATTGGCATAAATTTCTCTAATTAAAGAAGTAGTAGAGAGTTGAAACTGAGTTACCGATTTACTCCACTACCTATCTTGAAGAAAAGAATTAAGGACATATGTCCCAAATGTCTCTACCTTGACAAACTGTTCCTTCCAAAGCTCCTTTGTTGAAATAATATCATCAAATCTATCCTTGGCTTCTTCAGAAACGAACTTGCTTTCAATGGGATTGAAACCCTCAAGTGCATCAAATTGGTTCACATGCATGTCATAATCTTCACTTTTGGCTGGATCATCATGATCAAAGGATTGTGATTTCTCTACATTTTGTGCTTCTAATGCTTCTTGATGTGTGTATTGATGCGTTCGAAACTAGCAAGTATACTAGTCGCACAAGTAATAAAGTGATAAGTAAGATATCGTTCCCATGAGGATTGATTCGAATTGAATTTGTTATTCGAAAGCAACAATAAACTAAATGAGGGGGGTTTTGTTGATTGATTAACTAGATGAAATATTAATGCAAGTAAAGAATAACACAATGCAAATTTAAACAGATTGAAAACTCAATGAGAGAAACCTGGTTAAGGGATCCTTCTCTACCACAAGATATGGATTTGCGAATTAATTGTAGAATTGTCATCCAATTACACCATTGAAATTACCAACCGTAGATAACAACAAGCTCTGTTATTCCAATCTTTCCTTACTTTGTTGTTAAATAAAATAGGCTCTTTACTTAATCTCTATCCATTAAACAACTATCGTTCGAAACATAGCAAGTATACTAGTCGCACAAGTAATAAAGTGATGAGTGAGATATCGTTTCCCACGAGCGATTGATTCTAATTAAATTGTTTATTTTTTAACAACAATACAACTAAGATATGGGGTTTTTTGTTGAATGATTAGATTAAACTGAATACGAAGCAAATAAGAGAAAGAAGACATTCGGCCGATAGATTAGGACGCAAAAAATGGGAAGAGAACAAAAAAAATAACACAACACAATATAAATGGAGTGAAAAATCAATGAGAGACACTTGGTTAAGAGTTCATTCTCTGCCACAAGATATGAATTTGTGAATTAACATAGAATTGTAATCCAATTACGCATTGAAGTTATCAACCGTAGATAACAACAAGCTCTGTTATCCCAATCTTTCCTTACTTTGTTGTTAAATAAAACAAGCTCTTTATTTAATCTCTATCCATTAAACAACCTAGAACAAGCTCTCAAAGTTTAATTCAATAGAAGCATTACGATGAGAAAGATAGGTTGATCTAAGCAATAATCACACATGTTCGGATTTTTTAACCTAGGTTGTATTTTCCAATTGCAATCTCTGATCACAATTTTGCTACTAATGCTTGGAAATTCATGACAATTACGGATCAAGATTTCTAATCTAGCAATAGACAACAACAGATTATATTCAGTTGGCCATTCCAAATACAATCAGTAAGCAATCATAAGCATTAGATATGGGAAAATACAAGCAACTTCAAATAGAGAATTGGATAACAAATTCTTACACAATCAACTCACAAAATCCATATCAAGGGCTTTGAAATCACTCTCAACCAATTCAGATTTATTTACACATATTCAATCAATAAAAAAAAAAAAAAAAAAAAAAAAAAAAACAACAAACAAAAACGAATAACAAATACATACAGAGAAATTCCAGAATTGAAAAGGAAAGAAAGAACTTAGCAAATTCTTTGAAAATCTTCTGTGTAGATGAATCTTCTTGGAATTGTAGTTCCTCCTCTTTCAAAATCTTCTTTCTCCTTCAAGAACTCCAAGGGATGAGAGAAATCCAGAAATGCAGCCTCCTCCCACGTTTTTCCCTCTTCAAGTTTTGAAAATAAAACCCTAAAATGTGTATAAATACTCTGCTACAGTAACATGCTATGGTGTCCCGTATTATATATGCTACAGTGATGTGTGGAATTACATTTCTACACTTCTCACACTGTTTTGATTACAACTTTCGGTACACTGAATGGATTCATAAACCGTAAATTTCTCCAAACAGTAGACTTCGAGAGCTTTTCACCGGTATATGATATGTCATCGGGTTCATTGTATATCAATACAATTAAATCCGAGAAGATGGCTGACTAGCAGAGGTGAAAATGAAGGGTTTTACTCCATTTTTGTGCACGTTGCTCCAAAACTCCTACAAACATCAAAACCACACAAAAACATAAAAATACCAAGGAATATAGCAAAGAAACATTGACGAATTGATATGAAAATGATATATAAATAGACACTTATCAAATTCCCCCACACTTAGACTTTGCTAGTCCTCGAGCAACTACGACAATATGAAATAAAACTAAACCGAAACAGAATCAACAAAAAAAATTAAACACACAAATGCTTTATCTTGCAAATAGGCCTCAAAGATTGTACTTAATTATAACCCAAGGAAAACTTCACAATAAGGCACTTGATCAAGAATTTTATCTTAAAGATTAGTTTCGCTTCATTTCAATTCCTCAAGTGTGTGTGTGTAGAGCCATTCTCACCTAATCACTTGTAACCCGGATGAGTTTATGCATAAAAATGCATCATATTTAATATTGAAGATGTGTGTATAAATGAACTCCATAGGCCTGCTTTTCAAGTCACTCTCCACTAATGTAGACATGCACAACACCAAGGATCAAGTAGGACTTTATTAAGCTTGTAACGTTTGGCTTGGGTGAAGGTATGATAAAGGATAATAATTTTGGCTCAAATCACCCACAAACACATAAATCATTCAAGACTATGTAGAGCTCAAGCCTATAACAAAACTTCATTTCAATTCACGAGGTTACTCCCCCAAACTTATTTAGAACACTCAATCTTTTTTTTTTTGCAGAAAACAAAAGAAAACTACACCCCCACACTTTGTTGTTTCATTCTTTTAAGAACACTTAAGGGTATAGATCTCTTATTCTTCTTCTTTTGTTCTCTTTATTTTCTTTTTTTCTTTTTTTTTATTACACTTCCCCTCCCCCACACTTAAACAACACATTGTCCTCATGTGTAACTACGTGGGACGCTCTTACAATTGGGTTTTTTTTGTTTCTGGTTGTCCTGTTGTTCTTTTTAAACCAATATAAGAACATACACTTTCTTGCTACAGCACAATCCTAACCTCCCTCTAACTTTCCAACCCAGAACATAGCTCAAAATTTAATTGTGAACGTCTACATGTCTCATAGGTAAGGTATAAACTGTTTGGAATAAATTCATTTGAGGTTAGTGACGCGTTCGAAACTAGCAAGTATACTAGTCGCACAAGTAATAAAGTGATAAGTAGATATCGTTCCCACGAGGATTGATTCTAATTGAATTTGTTATTTTCCAGCAAGAATAAACTAAACAGGGGGGGTTTTGTTGATTGATTAACTAAACTTAATACGAAAGCAAATGAAGAATAACACAAAGCAAAGTTAAATGGGGTGAAAAATCAATGAGAGACACTTGGTTAAGAGTTCATTCTCTGCCACAAGATATGAATTTGTGAATTAACATAGAATTGTAATCCAATTACAGCATTGAAGTTATCAACCGTAGATAACAACAAGCTCTGTTATCCCAATCTTTCCTTACTTTGGTGTTAAATAAAACAAGCTCTTTATTTAATCTCTATCCATTAAACAACCTAGAACAAGCTCTCGGAGTTTAATTCAATGGATGCATTATGATAAGAAAGATAGGTTGATCTAAGCAATAAACACACAAGCTCGGATTATTTAACTTAGGTTATATTCTCCAAGTGTAATCTCTGTTCACAATTTTGCTACTAATGATTAGAAATTCAAGACAATTACGGAT